>JAZHYW010051209.1:0-180430 GCA_037355805.1 Ixodes ricinus
GTGAACGTTCGGTTGGATGTAATAAATTAAAAAAGTAAGCAACGAATTGTACAGATAATGTATATTTTAAAATAAAAAATAAAGTTTAAAATGGTATTATTTTATGGCGTTATAAAAACGGAATCACGTCAACTAATCAAAATAACGAGACATTAAATTATAAAGCATCCTTCAATATTACATTTTCCATAACTTCCATATTGATATATTACAAGTTAAGAATGTTATAAGACCTCAAACTTTTCCCATTCAGTTACGGCGAATGGCAGTTTCTTAATATAAAATACAGATGGCGACACGTGTTCAAGAACAGCTTGATGTGCATTTTCCGTCGTGTGCCGCTTGGAACGCCACGTGAAAGACAGAAAAACGCCAGATGTCAGGGTGTCAGATGCCTGGATGCCCGCAGTGGGCGAGCCAGAGATGTCAGAACAACAAGCGCGAGGCTGCGGGTGCACCACAGCTGCTTTTGCGCGCGTTCTACTGTGCGTCGGTACACATGCCCGACGCGATCCAAATGAAATGGGCGCCATGAAATGCATTCTGCCATTTCAGATTCCGCCACGTATGCGAAAACATTTTAATGTTTTTATCACTTGCAAAAATCATTTTCGCAATCAAACTATGCTTGTCAGAATGGCTTGACTATATTTTGTTTCAAAAACCACCTTGGTGGCTCTTAAGTGGCAATGATATTAAAACAAAACATAAAACATTAATTCGTCTTAGTGTCTCTGAGCCAACGCGCTGGCCTATGAATCCATATTTGTCGGGTTTAAATATTGGCCGAGGTGCCCGCAATCCGACGGAGGCCAATTTGAGATTTCGGTTGCACGTCAAAAGATCTCCAATTAGTCAAACTAAGCCCGCAATATTTTTTTTTATTGGGGCTTGTTAAGTGATTTTTGTTGGTTTGGCTTGTGAAACCCTAAGATCTAAATATTTGCTTTGCTTTACCTTAGTTCGGAGCGCAGCCAACGCTACGGGCTGATGAAGCCTCTGAAGCAGCGCCAAGAGCGCGAGGTTAAGCTGTTCGTTCTCTTTCTGTGCCTATGCGGTCGGGCTAAACTAGAGCAACTAAATAAGCTACGCTTCATACACATCTTGGTGCTTAAAATGATGGTTGTCAGTTATCTGAAGCTTTATCTGAAATCACAGGAAACGCTTTTCCGTCCTCCACAAATGTTTAAACAGGTCGCGACAAAGCAAAGCAATATTACGTGAGCTTTCTGACACCGAAACTAATGCTGAGAAAGTCGCACTTTTGAATTATGACGATCGGCAGTCGCCTTTGATTTGTTACTAACCACCAAGATGGCGGCGTCTACAACAATATCGTGGGAAAAAGTGCCGACACTCTAAGCGTAGCTTATTTGGTTTACCTCGCAGGCTAAACCAAGTGCCGCGGGGGATCGTGGGCCGAGTGTGTTGTGGCACCGCAGATCAAAGCACGTGGAGAAATGCTCGAGCGCGAGCTCCATGCAAAGCACGGAGCGCACGCTGCAGAACCTGTAGGGACTAAAGCCCTCAATTTGTTTACGTTGGTCTTTCAAGTAACGTCAAATGTGCCAGTGCACGAGGCCCGTCTCTCGAGCGGCCCTTGGAGGCAAATGGCGGTGCAGCACTAAAATGACTGGCCCTTGAAAGCGAATGGCGGCGGAGCACCCGCTCGTGGCACGTGTATTGCGCGTTTCCACAACAAAGGTTAACTGTACTTGTAAAAAACGCCTTTATCAAGGGGTTTTAGCAGGGACCCTGGGTTCAGTTGTCCATCTTCATCCTACCGTCGTGCGATCGTGTACGACATATACTGCGTGATGCACGTTAAAGACCCCGAGCTAACAGTTGTACTGCACTTTTTATAATCTTCAACCGGTAATAATGTCGCCCTACGAAACTGCTGCTCTCTAAAAAACTAACGACGAATTTTGAATTCGCCGTTACATTTCATTTTTAAGTTCGCGTGTTTGCGTGTTTTTTTTTTTTGTCTACATTTTTTATTACCTATGATGAAACAGACTATAGTTGTCGGACTTCTGGAAAAATATTATATAACAAGAAAATGGCACGTGAACGCAAAAGACAAAAAAAACGCATAGTCTCACTTAATAAAAATAACTGAAATAATTGAATTGATTATAATTGTGTTTCAAAGATTTGAGCGCACCAAAAGCTATAAAAGCGAGCCCGATGCTTTGGATGGTGCGCTTATTCACTGGAAGTGTAGTTCAGGGCAGTATGCTCGCACTTGTATGCTCCGCTTCGCTCGCACGATAAAACCAAATACTTTACTGGTAATGTATATCGTGAAACAAAGCTTACCTTCTGTATATGTGCAATGCCCTCAGTTTTCGCGTGATTACATGCTTGTTTATCATTATTGTTTTCGCTTCCCACTGCGATTCATTTCGTGCTCTTTTGTGTGCTACATGCATTAGAGACCAAGGTAGCCCAGGAGCATTCTATTTCGCGGATTGTAAAATACCTATGCAACTTGCCACGTGTGCCACAATTAATACAAAATATTCTAAGCTTCACATGTGACCGCTTGCCTGAGTAAACATTGTTGTTTTTCAAGAACAATTGCGATTGTATGAAACCACGTAGGAAAAACTCGTTCTAAGCACGCGACCGTTGGCATGCAGTGAATACTCTAATCGGCGCCGAGATGATTGGTAGCTGTCAGCAGGTGGAGTTTTTCTATCAACCCAGAGTTAGATTGTTTCCTTCTTTCTGTTGCATTCAATCAAGAGACAACTTACACCAAATCTGAGGGTAATAAAGTACTATGAGCATTCAAACATAACGGCCCGGGCAGTATATGTGTACAAGCTTTAGCTTTTGATGCACTCTTAGCTTTCGATACGCACACCGCTAGTGTAAAATGTAGGGCTGTTTCATTCTTAGTCAGCGTACCATGTGCGTGCTTACACTATATTTTATACAACGTCAAACTCTACCCATTTGCATCTTTTTCATTTTTGCACACCACTACTTGCGCGCATAAATCACCAAATTAAGACTGGTACAGAATGTCACAAAAAAAATTTAGTTTTTTTTTTGCCGCAAAATAAACTACGCATCGCCTAACACTCATTCTCCGCCCAAAGGTAGCGCTAGGTCACAACCAGATGCCAAAGTTTCATCCCGAACGGACACCTTATTCAAAAGTTATAAGTGATTTTCTGAAAATTTCAATGGGAAAATGAAGCCCGTTTTGCCCGTTTTCGGTTTCTGGTGCCATAGAACCCCATGTATTCGAAAACTCCATCGGCCGCCATTTTCCAACTGAACTTTTCAGAAAATCACTCATAACTTTTGAATAAGGTGTAGGATCGGGCTGAAACTTTGACATCTGGTTGTGACCTCTAGCGCTATCTTTAGGAGGAAAATGAGCGTCCGGCAATTCCTAGTTTATTCTTGCAATAAAAAAAATGTAATTTGTTTTTTGTGACACCTTGTTCATTGCTTAAACTATGTGCAAAAGCTATCCACAGCCCCAGAATCTTTGCCTGGCCAGTCATTGCATCTATCACTGAAATCGTACTAAAATTAATTCGTATCATTAATTGCTGTGAGTGAATTATTAACCTCGGCATTTTTTTATTATGACTCCCGCACGAGTCCTACTTTGGGTTTACCAAACTCAACATCTAAACCTTAGTGTCATTTTTTTGTGTTTTCCAGCCTCGTGGTTTCGGTCAAAATAGACACCCAGCTACCTAAATGAGACACCTGACCGCCCAAAAAGTAGTTCCTTTGTTTTGATTTTTAGGTAGTGAATTCCTCAAGCTAGAATTTTGGAAACCTAAGTCTATCACGTCATCACGTTTTCCTGGAACTCCACAAAGAGCCAAACATATGCACGACAAAAGGGCCAGCCCGTCATTTTGCCGCCTGCAGAGCAGAGAAAGCAACACTCGGTCATGGACTTCTAGAAGATTCGCGTTCATTCTTGCACCAGACGTAACTTTCGCCCTGCTTTCTTCTCGAAAATGCCAGTTCATTCTCGCCCTCGCCCCGAGCGCGCGACGCTCGAACCTTCTTTGCCGAACTTCCGAGATAGTGACGCACTGTAGATAGTAGATAAGCAGCTGCCCGCGACCTTGTCGAGTCAGTCTCGCTCTCGCTCTCTGTTGCGCTGCCGAATCGCCGCCTCCTTTTCTGCTGCCTCGACGCTGTTTCTTTACTTTTTTTGTTTGGCACAAGCAGTGGCGGATCCAAGGGGGGGGGGCGACGGGGGCGGCCACCCACCCCCCCCCAAACAAAGTCGACCCCCCTCCCTCCCTCCTTCTCGGAGGGCAATTTGACATGGGTGGACCCCCCCCCTTGCACAAGAAATGGGAGAATAGCATCCTTAAACATTTTCCGCCCCCCCCCCACAAAAAAACGGAGTTCTGGATCCGCCCCTGGGCACAAGTTCACCGATTAAACCTTTATTTTTCAGTTCACTGTTCGTCCTCTAGTCACCTTTATTCGTGAAAATATAAATCTGATCACATTAAAATATGTGTAATTGGCCTCTGAAATCTCCGATGACGGCGCACAGGCAATTTTACATTTTTCAACTCATCAGTGGTTTTGTTGTGCATGTGTCTCGCCATTTGGCTCAGGACGATTTTCGCGTTTTGTTCTGCCCACATTTGCCGGAGACGTGAGCTCGGAGCGCAGGCAACTGGCCCCCTTGCACGAGAACTGGCGCAGCCGTGCGCGTTCCAAAGAAAGCTCGTGCAGAGAAAATCAAGCAAGGGACCAGGGATGTCAAATTCAGGATATAGAAAAATAACCCACTGTATCGAAGCGCCACCACACACGATTTCTCGCATTGATGTGCAGGCCTGGAAGGCGATCTCACCACCATCTGTTGGTCCAGAACCACACTAACCAAGGGTGGGGTTGCACCTTAAAGCCACGGTCTCCACTGAATGTGGCAGTTTAGGTCACTTTTTGGCAGGTCGATTACTTATACTCCTTTTAAATACTGTTTTGTGGGATTGATGTCATTCGAAAGGCAATGCAATCCTCTTTCATTTGATATTATGTATGTATTGGTTTATACTGTTCATGCGCATTTGTAGCGTTGCGAATATGATGGTGTGGACCCTCACTTGTTCCGCTGGTTCATGTTTTATGAACGATCTATTAAAGATAACACGGTTCCAATAGAGCAGTTTTGTTAAGATGATGTCGGAGCAGAATGTAACGATATACTTTTTTGGTATTTGCACTACTTTGTTTTTTTCAGCTCTCCAAATATTGCCCTAAAATTGACATTTTTCAGCACAAATATGTTTTTAATGACAAACGCTAGGGCAATGAAATTCGCTACAGATGTAGTGCTTATAATTGGTAATATGCAAAAAAAATGTAATGTTGTGTAAATAATTTTTGTTTAGATATTCTATATCAAACGTAGCACTTTTTTGTGCTTCGAGTCATGGTAATTCAAATGCCGCTGAGTAAATAATTAAACTATGGTAAAATATTTTATAACATTTAGAACTACAATAGTTGCCCAAGAGGTGGACGGTGGCTTTTTTCATTTTCAAAGTCATAACGCTCCGGGAGCCCTTCAAACTTACCTGTTTTTGACGCACATCTTTTTGGACATCAAACAGATTTATTGGCATCTAATAACATTTATTGTATGGAATAGATATACATTGCGATGTATTAGATTTTCCCAATGATCTTGCTTTGGTTTCTTGATAGTTGTAGAGCTTAGCTAATTTTAAAAACAATTAAAAACTGTTTGGGTGTTTTGTTGCGCTACCTGGCGGATGGCAGACAAAACTGCTGATTTCTAAGTTCAAAAAATTTTCGAGGGCGGCGTTGGCGTCTGTATCATCATCAATCTCCGTGTCGTTTTACCTTCACATTTAGAAAATATATTTGAAGATTTACTATCGATAAATGAACGGTTTAAGTACTGGGTCAGGTTAATAAATCTAAGACAAATAATTACACAAGCGTAGCGTGATATAAAGTGTTCATTATTCGATATAATTGAAATCAATAAACGATAAAGACGAAGAGGGAAAGAATACACCCGAGTTCACCTCATGCCTAGAGTCACTAAATGAGCTGCGCTTAAAGTATCGGCACTCCGTTCCCCAAAATTGTTTTGGGCGCCGCCATTTTGGGTCTTGTGCAGAGCAAACGCAACTGCCGATCGTCATGATTCAAAAGTGCGACTTCCTCTGCATTAGATGCGGTGCTAGGAAGCTGATGCAATATTGCTATGCTCTGTCGCGGGTTGTTTAAACATTCGTGGAGGACGGAAAAAGCGTTTCCTGTGATTTTAGATAAAGCTTCAGATAACTGGCAACCATGATTTTAAGCCACAATATGGCCAAGTGTCGTTACTCTGAAGCGTAGCTAATTTACTGGCACTAGCGGGAACAATGAGGAAGAGGCAGGTGTCAAAAGGTAGTGGCTTGTGGATTCCACGGGGCTTACGTCATGGCCCCTGCAGGTATCACAAGCTTTTTGAACAAGGGCATGAATAGTGTCGTTAAATAAGCTACGCTTCAGAGTAGCGACACTTGGCCATATTGTGGCTTAAAATCATGGTTTCCAGTTATTTGAAGCTGTATCTGAAATCACAAGAAACGCTTTTCCGTCCTCCACTTTAAACAGTTTGCGACAAAGCAAAGCAATATTACATGAGCTTCCTAACACCGAATCTAATGCTGAGAAAGTCGCAATTTTGAATCATGACGATCGGCAGTTGCGCCTGCTCTGCACAAGCACCAAAATGGCGGCGCCCACAACACTGTCGGGGAAGAGAGTGCCGATACTCTAAGCGCAGCTCATTTATTGGCCCTACTTCCCGCGAACCTCCTTTCCCTGACTGAAACTGAAACTAAATATGAATAATACACCTTTATTATAGCTTATTTAGTTTTAACCACCTACACATACTGAAAGGAGGAAGCGGCCGGGTAGGAGAAAAGCGGGTTTTATGTGCGACGGTTCTAATCAATAGAGAGTTTTAGAATAGGGGGCCCCAACGCTTTGGGGAACCCAACGCTTTGGGGTACCCAACGCAACGACACCTCACGCAGCGTGCTTATAGAATAGGGTTTGTGACGACGCAACGCGGCACGCTCGCCTTTTTCGCATGCAGCGCCATTGTGGACAACGAACGAACTTCTTAACAGTGAAAAATTATTAAAACGCAAAACATTTGCGCTGAAACGACACTTTATTGTGGCTTGCGGTACAAATAATAGGGAGGGTAACACCAGTTGGAACGGCACAGCAAGACCCATCTGCCGACCGTCTCTGAATCAGAAGATTTACTTCTCTGGTCACAAGAGAGTGCACGCCCTCAAATACCAGGCTATCATGTGCGCCAATGGAATTATCTGCGAATTCGACGGGCCATTCCCCGGTCACAGGCACGACGCTGGTAAGTGTAGCTTGCTTTTAGCCCATCCTGTAGCTGAAGCAGCACGACAGTTATAGAGAGTTTTATAATAGGGGGTCCCAAAGCTTTGGGGCCCCAAAGAAATAGGGGCTTAGCACTGCGCATGCGCAGAACCCAAACTCCGTTTGGGGTTTTGGGTTGGCGCGCGCCCCCAACGTGAAATTCGAGAAATAGCGTGGGGCCCCCAAATTGCTTGGGGCCGGGTTGCGTCGGCAAACATGGCGGCGCCCTTTCCGCTCGCTTCGGAGCAAATTCGTCATGGTCGCTGCAGTATTAGCCAATTTCATTGCCAATGAATGGTGCAACCGGCTTTCGCTTTGCTTTATCTCGCTCAAGTCACAAAGAATGAGCGGTGAGCTCGCCCCATTTTAAAGATCGTATCCTGATTCTGGCCGTTCCTAAGCCTAAACATACGTCGTAACTGTTGACATGGTAACGTATGGCTACTCCGCGGCTATACTTCGTTTCACCTTATGTGCGAGCGGCAGGCAAAGCTGGAAGCGCGAGCACGAACACTCCGTGCGTTAAGGCTTTGCTCGAGCGCGCGAGCTGGGAGTAAACGTAAAAGCGCTGGTCTCGCGCTTCTAGCTTTGGCTTCGCTCGCAGATAAAGTGAAACGAAGTATAAAAACCCTCGTTCACACAGACCCGTTTTTTTTTTTTTTTGTCGTGACCTTATAATGTCAGCTTTCTCCTTTTCTACTGGAACTTAGTAATGTATCTGTTTTTATTCTTTCTTCTTTTTACCTTGTGGTGCGCGTGGGCTTCATGTCCGGAAGCTTCCTCTTCTCTTTCTTTCACAATACATAGGTTGGGAGTCAGCGCTCTTCCTGTGCTCTATTTTCTTCCTCCTGTGCTTGCGCACTGTTTTAGATATGGCTCGTTCTCGAATTTTCGGGCGTTCGTGAGGCGCTTTGACCATCTGCAGCCGAAGATTTAGGCCTTCAACTATGCCGAGACTGAGACGAACGCGCAGCGCGCATACTCTGCGAGCAGCTGCACTATTTAGATCTCCAGCTGAGTGACTTTGAAGCCTTGAAATACTTGTGTTCTCAAGCTGCAGGTATCGTGCCACGAACGAAATTCACCTGGAGCCACGAAGTAGCCATACGTTGCCATGTCAACGGTTACCGCGTCTCTTTAGGCTTAGGAACGGCCGACTCAGGGACAATCTTTAAATGGGGCGAGCCCACCACCTCATTCCTTGTGATTTGGAGCGAGATAAAGCAAAGCGAAAGCCTTTTGTACTATTCATTGGCAGTGAAATTGGCTAATACTGCAGCGACCATGACCGAATGGTTGCTCGGAAGCGAGAGGAAAGGGCGCCGCCATGTTTCGACGCAACCCGGCCCTGGCTATTGGGGCCCAAGCCCAACCCAAAGCCCCAAACGGAGTTTGGTTCTGCACATGCGCAGTGGTGAGCCCCTATTTCTTTGGGGCCCCCAAGCTTTGGGGTCCCCTATTCTAAAACTCTCTAATGCTGGGGTCCTAACTAGAGCTACCATAACAAGCTGCTACGCTTCAGAGTAACGACACTTGGCCATATTGTGGCCGTAAAAATCATGGCTGCGCAGTCAGCCTGCAGCGTTATCTGAAATCACAGGAAACACTTTTCCGTCCTCCACAAAAGCTTAAACAGTCCGCGACAGAGAAAAGCCAAATTACATGACCCTTCCTAACACCGAACTCCACTGCTGAGGAAGTCGCACTTTTGAATCATGGTAGATTCGAGAGTTGCGTCTGCTCTGCACAAGCCCCAACATGGCGGCGCCCACAACAATGCTCGGGGAACGGAGTGCCGATACTCTACGCGCAGCTCTAGTGCCAATTAAATAAAGCTACGCTTCAGAGTAGCGACACTTGGCCATATTGTGGCTTAAAATCATGGTTTCCAGTTATTTGAAGCTGTATCTGAAATCACAAGAAACGCTTTTCCGTCCTCCACTTTAAACAGTTTGCGACAAAGCAAAGCAATATTACATGAGCTTCCTAACACCGAATCTAATGCTGAGGAAGTCGCAATTTTGAATCATGACGATCGGCAGTTGCGCCTGCTCTGCACAAGCACCAAAATGGCGGCGCCCACAACACTGTCGGGGAAGAGAGTGCCGATACTCTAAGCGCAGCTCATTTATTGGCCCTACTTCCCGCGAACCTCCTTTCCCTGACTGAAACTGAAACTAAATATGAATAATACACCTTTATTATAGCTTATTTAGTTTTAACCACCTACACATACTGAAAGGAGGAAGCGGCCGGGTAGGAGAAAAGCGGGTTTTATGTGCGACGGTTCTAATCAATGTTAGTCCTAACCATCTCAAAAAAAAGAACGCGCGAGCTTGCGCTGGTTAAAAAAAAAAAAGACGGTCCAAAGAAAAGAGGCGGCACGCTGTGTTCTTTGTGACTGTGCGTCTAATTCCAAATTATTGTGTGTATGTTTATACAGCCGCAAGTTAGTCTGCCTTAGTGGGCGTCTGGTGTCTCAGGTGTAGATGAGCAATTTAGCCAGTGCGGTACAACCGCAAACCTGGGGTCTTTAACGTGCACCACGCAGTAGTGATACACGACCGCACGCCGGTATGATGCTCTTCCAGATCGAAACGGGCAGTGGCGGGGTGGGTTCTGCAGCGCGAGCTTTCGCTCCACGTGCTCCGAGCTGGTATGCGCTAGACATGCACTCGGCCACCGATCGCCCCCCCCTCCCCCCTCCCCTTATATAAGTATTTGAAGGTCGACGATGGACGTCGATCGTCTCGAGAGTAATGTAACGTAATAACATTATATAAATAACAAGACATATTGAAGGATTGAACGACTCAATTTTTCAATTCTTGGATTGTAATATGGCGGTAGCCTATTGTACTTACTGTTGATGAACAGCAATTTGAGGTGACGATGATTAAATGATGAGGCTCTATAAGGACGACGATATTAGTGGGTGTCGAACCACAACGTACAGTGCCAGACTTGTTTCAAGTATCGTGTACCCAAAGGCCTTTCTTCACCCGCGACAGAATATGGTAGAATCAATGAGGATGCTGCTTTACAACTGTACGTGGAACAGGAAAACTGCAATGTGCAGAAGTGCGGCTTATTCGTTAATATGAGGGACGGATTTCTAGCAGCATTCCCTGATTGACTACTTGGAACAAATGGCCTCGATGGCGTAAAGTGCCCCCGTTTCAAAAGATTCTTGAAGCCTACTGAAACCGCAAAGGAGTATGAGGCGAAAAATAAGAAAAAGGAGCCTGGTGTGAAAGGTCCAAATCACCACCATAGCCTCTACTACCAAATACAAGGGCAGTTACACAATACACAAAGAGAGTTTCGTGATTTCGTTATATTTGCACTCAAGGGCATTGATATCCGACGTATTCAGAGGGATGACACCTTCTTGTCAACCATAGAGCCTTTTCTACTCAAGTTTTACATGGAAGGCCCGACTTCCGCTGAAATTCCTCACGTAGACGAGTTGTCCGACCGAATAATCTGCCATTACTCCCGATCTGGGAATCTCTCGATCTTCATTCATGGCCATAGTATCATGAGATCGAGGGGTGTGGCTTCTTCGTCCGCCGAACATTGCTTCGGCGGGTGTTTTTATCGTGTAAGATGAGACCGTCGCGTGCTGCTGGAACAAGAACCTGGCGATTCTTCACTGAACTGCTTCTTCCGTAAGCTTCAAGAGGGCTTTCTTCGTTTCGCACGCCATCTGTTCTGCTTGCCCGTTAGTTGCAGGATGGTATGGTACACTAATGTGATGCCTAATGCCGTTTGTTTCTTCTTTTTTTTTTTTTTGGGGGGGGGGGGATTCGTTTATTTCATTTGAAGCAAGATTTGGCGCGTTATCAGAGAAAAGTATTTTCGGTAGGGCAGAAGTAGGGAAAAGAGAGCGTAGAACGTCAATGACGCGTTTGTACGGATCGTTGCAGGTATCGTGTAAACTTCCAACCACTTAGAGTACGCATCGACTATGACTCCGCAGATGCGGATACGTTTCGCCACCCACAGACTGAATAGTGGATCGTTTTCAGTTACAGCTCATGATGGCGCTGGACTCGAGGAAGCCCTCGACTCTTTCCACAAAGTTAGCCCAGGTGCCAGCACTTTTGTCGAAAGCGGTAAGTGTTCGAAACGTCGACAACGTCCGTAGCCACGTGCTGTGCTTGACACTGGACGCTTACCATTCGCTGAGAAGAAACTTGCTTGTTCGTCTGCCGCGAGTCGTCCGATATCAGGTCATCACCGCTACTCCATCTCCCGACCAAACAGGTCGTCATTGACCGCATGTCCATAGTTATGGCAATCACGTGAACTTATAAATTCCCATACGCTCATAACTTGCCGTCGCTAAACGCCGTTCATTCATAGCGTCTTCATTGCGAATAAACCTCTTCCTATTTATTCTGATGGTTTTCATCATACTCCTCCTAAGCTGTACTTACAACATTATATGTGTCGGTACTTCCGAAAATATTGCAACGGCGTTTGTTTTCTGGGAACTATAATGTAACAACCTTTACAAAATCTTCCGGATCCCGTGAAACACAATATTTCGTTATGTCACTTTTCGGTCGTCATTATAATGGTGAGGTAAGTACCGTAAATTGCGAAGCAGTTTACTTGACGTCCGCTTCCATTGGTGTCTTGGAAGATTGAGTCTACTGAGAGTGCATTCCTGCAGAAGAAGTTTTCATTGAAAGAATATTGACACGTCAATCAACAATTGAATCCTTCTTGGTAAGATTTATTGCGAAAGCCCGTGACAACCGCCGAACCGCATCTCCCTATATCAGAGAACAATTTATACCCAGCCTGACATTCTCGCATACATGCGTCTTCTGCAGGGACTCCGGAACCGGGGAGGCAGGGGGGGGGGGGGGGCCAGAGCCCCTCAAGATTTTGCAGGGTGGGGCTGAGCCCCCACTCCGACTTCGAAGAAACGCAAAGCTGTTTATTTATCTATTGTAATTCCTCCAGTCCACGAGGCGGCGGAAGAGACCGGATCAACACCACACAACCTTCTTCCGCTTTGCCCAACAAGGTGGACTGTCAGAGTGAAGTCAATGAAAAGGTTCGCTGAAAACTATGAGTTCAGGAGACACTGAACGAGCTGCTACAAGCAGAATATTCGATTGCAGACAACAGCAGGGCCATTTTAAAGGGTTATGAGAGGCTCTTGAAAATGTCTGAAACGCTGCTAGGAATAAACATTTCTATAGCTTTGTTCGGTCCATGCGAAGAACTTGCAAGGGTACTGCAATGTTCAACGTTTCGCGCCGCAGGTATCAAAGAGGCTGCAGAGACTCTCTGCGAGGCAATGTCCCGTCTGCGATCTGAAGTCGCGTTTCAAGAGTTGTGGGACTGCGCCAGCTCAACTGCAATGTGGCTAGGTATGAAGGACCCTCGCAGCGCAAGGCCGACAAAACCTCCAAAAAGGCTTGAAATGAGCAACAAACCTTCTCCACGAGTTGTACTTGATTGCAAGGCAACGTTACGGAAGGAGTACTTTGCGGCCGTAGACTGCATTCTGAGTGAAACTCAACGGCGGTTTTAATAGCCTGGTATGAAGCAGCTAGTAAAACTAGAGAGCATTTTGATTAATGCTGCCGGGGAAGACGGTTCACAACAGATGACCTGAAAGAGGCCCTAGGAACTGCATGCATGTGATTTTGATCTGGCCTGACTCTCTGCGCAGTTTTTACTTTTGCCGGCTTTTTTGTGCAACCTTCATTCCCTCACAATAGACCTATTGCTGTCTTACCCAAGCATCAAGGAGAATGCAGGGATTGGTGTTCCACGCGCCGCACGTGCTGGCCTCAGCAGTAGTAACTTTTCCAAAGCAAAAACCTAGAACAAATGGCATCTTGCACGCGCGTTCGTCAATGCTTTCTTTTGGTTATTTACTTCGAATCTTTTATACAGGAAAGGCGTGCGCGTGCGGCGCGTGGAACACCAATCCCTGCATTCTCCTTGATGCTTGGGTAAGACAGCAAATGGTCTATTGAAGCCATATTGAGGACACTGCAGGCAAACTCCGACTAAATTCGTGACCTCCTGGGCCAAGTCGTAAAATATACGAAACTTTTTCATTCCGTGCCTGCATCTGTCGCTTCGGGGGAGCGCTCGTTTAGTGCCTTACGCCGAATTAAAATGTATCTACGCAGCCGCATAAATCAGGAGAGGCTAACACACCTCCTTATTTTGCACATTCAAAAGGAAGAACGTTGAGCTCAACCTGGACGACATAATCAAGGAATTTGTCTCCAGGACTGCTGAGCGAACGGCGACGCTTTGGTCTTCCTCAAGGCGATCAACACACGTGGCTATATATGGATCTGTTTCCTTCATCACGCTTTTGCGCACATTTTCAAGATATGTATTACGATGTCATTGTATATATGTAATTATCTTGGCTTACTCGTTCATTTCATCGCGTGGATGTCTTTTTGGATGAACATTTGAAGAAGTATAAACGTGATTCTCCGCAAACTCAATTTTGCAGTGCTGTGTATCCTTGTAGGACTTTTGAAACTGTCTGAAGCACTATGCATACGCGCTTTCGCGATATTAGAGAGGTTTAGTGGATCGTACATAAAAGCTTTGAGGGTCGGAAAGTTCATGAGCAAAACGCAATATTGCGTTCTACGCGTGTGCATTTCCGACTCGCAATTGTATTGCGTACGAGCCACTAAAACTCCCTACTGTTGTTATAAAGCAGGGTGGAAAAGTGATCGCACATGCTAAGTAAGGAAATTCATGCAAATAATATTTGATTTTTTAATAAACAGCAAGTAAAAATAAAACAACAAAAATTCGGCTCCAGCCCTTGTCTCCTATAATAAAATATACAAAAACAAAATGCTTGACTTTGGCCCCCCCCCCCCACTCAAAATCCACTTCCGGAGTCCCTGGTCTTCTGGGCCACGCTACTTGAGCCAGCTGAGCACAGCTGGCAGTGGCGCGAGCAAGGCCACGAGGGGAACGTGATGGTGCTCGAGCCATCCCACCGTGAACCAACGTTTCGGCCACCCAACGGGTGCGTGTCGCCATCTATTGGTTGAACTAACGCCTTGTTCAAGATGGCTGCCGTGGGACCGCAGCTACAGCCACCATACCTCAGCCTTACTTGCGTTTTAGTTTTCTTCCTCCTTGTTTGATTCGATATTTCTCTAACTCTCTTTTGAAAACACTAATTAAGTATTCATATGTCCATTCTCTTTCCGGTTGCTTGGATACTATGTTCTCGATTCGCTTAGATACCTCATGTAGTTGTTTATCATTTAAGTTATTTCTACCTTCTTGTTTTTTATTTTGCATTTCTGGTTTTACTGTGCCAAATCTGATCTTTATTCTCTTATGGTCGCTCCCCAGACTTTTTGTGCCTTCCTCATCTATTTCCATACCTCCTAGTTTGTTGTATATCTTACGCGACATTAAACAGTAGTCAATAGTCGAGTGCGAGTTCTTTCTTTCCCATGTTATTTTTCCATCACATTTTACCTGAGCATTAACCTATACCAGATCAAGAGCTTCGCAAAACTCCTCTAACATCCTCCCTGTTGTATCTGTATGTCCAACAAAGTCTTCCAAATGTGCATTCATGTCCACCAAGATAATTATTTCCTTGTTAGTGCCGATTTCCCTAACGTCTCCTGATATACATGTCAAGTGTTCTGCATTTTCCTCCCCTGCATCATTCCCTGTTTTTAGATCCACAAAACCCAGGATTGTGTCTAAACCCCCAATATTGCCTTTGACCCACATGTGTTCCCTGCAACCTTCTCGTTCCCTTTCCCATTCCTGACCCTTAACTAACACCCCTAAGCAGTGGCGCCACGAGGGTCAGCGGCACCCGGGCGGTAGCCCGCCGCGACACCCCCCCCCCCCGCTCTCGCGTGGCCCGCTGCGACTCCCCTCCCCCCCCCCGCTCTCACGTGGACCGCTGCGACCCTCCCCCCCCCCCGCTCTCGCGTGGCCCGCCGCGACACCCCCCAGAGCGCTGCACCCGGGGCGGTCCCCCCCCCGGCCCCCTTGTGACGCCACTGCCCCTAAGCCCCTCCCTTGCGTTCCCCATTGCCCCGGTTGCATCCCATCCAATGATATCTCGGTATGTATGGTGGTTCTTCCATATCCCTCAGATGTGTTTCTGCTAATCCATACACTACAAAGTTTTCGCTCTCTAATTGCTCCCTCAATCTCATCCCACTTTATTCTGTTCCTGCCCCCCTGCATGTATATGAACCCCATGTTAAGCTGTTTCTTTTTCCTAGTCCTGCGAGGCTTCCTCTCACCCTCCCAAACCTTCCCCTCTGTACCTAAATTTTGGCCCTCATTTACACCGGCGCCCTCAGGGCTCCAAGACCCCCAAAAAATGTACGATGTGACGTCCAATCCTATCGCCTACCGTACTCCCAGTGGTTCCACTGTAGTGGGTGCCCCATGTAAAAGGGTCGGAGCGAGCCCTGTTTACTTACATTACTCCGTACCCAAATCGTCGGCTCAACCCCTTATCACCCGGTTAGCTTCCACCACCCACTTCTCTATCTGCAAAGACTGTCGCCAGACCTCTGGGACGGTGCATATTTGCACATGCACAGTCTCGGAGACCTTCCTCAGCTTGTGTAACCCCAACTCTATCCGCCGTCCCTTTAACATATCATTTAGTCCTGTGTGTACTACAACTAGGTTCTCTCCCTCCCTGTTTTCCCACACCTCCTCCTTCGCTTTTGCCATAGCGTCTACCATGCACTTTCCTGGCTGAGCCACTACGTTTACCCTCCCATCCCCTTTCACCCTGTCCAGCAGTCCCTCCCTAACCCTTGTTATGTTTGAGTCTCCTACCACCAGCACCCTCTTAACCCCCGACTGCCTATCTTCATCCCCTCCACCTATCTGTGCTTTCTCTGCCTCAACTTCTGCTGCCTTCCTCGAACCCTGTTGTACTGCAGCACTATACAGCTGTGCAGGCTCCTTTCCTACACTGTCAGCCGCCTCGTCACTACTTAACTGGCCCCCTTTGTCAGCCGCCCCCACCGCCGTCTTCTCTGCCACCTCCCCCTTTTTCTTATTAACTACTCCTGTCAGTTGCTGCACCATCTCCTCACACTTCTTCCTATGCTCCTCCCACTCCACCTTCCACTCTTCCCCTTGTCTAAGCTCCTCCACCTGTCGCTCAAGTTCGGCTCGCTGTTCCCGTTCTCGCCTCAGCTCTCCCGCCACGCTCTCTACCTTACTTTCCCATTCCCTGGTCATCTCCTCCACAACCGCATCGGCCCTCTTAATCAAATCTCCCACCTGCTCCTCGAGCTGTACCCGCTTCTCCCGCTCTACCCCTATCTCCCGCTTCAACTCCTGAACCGTATCCGCCCATTCCCTTCCTATTCTCCTAAAACCAAGCTCTACCTTCTCGCAACTCCGGCAGGTAAAGCTGCTCTCCTCGGCTTCTGCTACAGTTTTGAACTCCGTCTCCATCATGCAGCACCAACGGCAACACTCTTCACATTCTACATCGGGTCCTTCTTTTACTTTAGGCTGCGCATCCTTCTTCCGTCGCGTATTCACCATTGCCTACCGACATACAGCGCGACCCGATAAATATCCCACCAAAACTCGAACCAAGAAAGCCTGGGTACGCCTCTGCCCATACAACCACTAGCCCGCCAAAAGTTTCAAACGTGCAGGTGGTTTGGTCTTGTGACCCTACCTAAAAAGCCTGCTTTAACCCGACTATCCTATCGCTACTTTAAGAACTGCTTTCTTCTAACTATAAAAACCACTGGTAGAAGACCAAAAATGCTTTACAGTAGGGCTGTAAACCTGGAGGACCAACCCCAATGGGGTGTGCCTCTTGCCTTTAGCGCGCAACACCACCAACGAAGAAGATTCAACAGGCAAGCCTATCCTATCGCTACTTTAAAAACTCCTTTCTACTACCCCATGAACACACCCGCAACTAAACTAAATACACCAAAAATCACTTAGCTTCGCAGGAGCTCTGGAATGCCGAGACACACTGTTGCCGAGTTTTCTGCAAGGGGTCTCTACTCCGTTTTGAGTGGGAGACTCTCTCGTCGCCTTCGGAAAGTTATGACGTCGTGGGACGGACCGCAGATACAAACCGCGGGCGGACATCTAATCACACCTGTCGGCAGGTGCACTGCTCGCGTTGAGATCCACGGTGAAACCTGCCCTGTGAAGTTCGTCGTTTTGCAAGACTGATCGAGGGACGTCATTCTCGGAATGGACTTCTTGTGTGAATACGGCGCCATCATCGACCTTGCGGAGAACAAGCTGACGCTTGGGAAACCTATCCCATCGGCAGAAGATCCCAAAGCGACGTTAGCTGCAGTGCGAGTCCTCAGCAGCCACGTCAACCTGCCGCCGCTGTCGAGTGTCTTTGTGCCCGTCGGGACCGAAGAAGCCACTTCCGGTGTAGCACTGCTGGATGGAAGCGTCCAACTTCTCCTTGGACGAGGGATTGGCATCGCAAGAGGTGTAACCGAGCTCCAGGACGGGCGTACCGTAGCTCTTGTCACCAACTTCCGCAAAGAGTCGCAGCACCTTACAAAGGGTACAGCTGTGGGCTACGTCGAGGAAATTCAGGACTCAGCCGCGATCGCCGTGATCTCAGAAGATCTCCGACGCAGCATAAGAGAACCACGCCGTCAGAGCTCGACATCGACCCAACCCTCCGCCTTCCCCAGTGACGACAGATGACTGACCTCCTCGCCGAGTTCAATGAGTGCTTTGCCACGTCATCGAAGGTGCGCCAGACAACGGTTGCGAAGCATCAAATAGTTACTGATGACGATGCACTTCCTGTGCATCGGCCACCGTACCGAGTCTCTGTGAAAGAAAGGAAGCCATCCAGAAGCAAGTTCAGGAAATGCTTTATGACGACATCGTCCAGCCCTCAAACAGTCCATGGCTTCCCCACTAGTCCTGGTGAAGAAGAAAGACGGAACACAGGTTCTGCGTGGACTATCCCCGGCTGAACGCAGTAACAGAAAAGGACGTCTATCCACTGCCCCGCAATCGACGACACCTTGGACTGGCTGCGCCACGCCCGATACTTTTCGTCGATGGACCTGAAGAGCGGGTACTGGCAGATTGAGGCCGACGAACGAGATCATGAGAAGACGGCCTTCGTTCCGCCGGACGGACTGTATGAATTTAAAGTAATGCCGTTCGGGCTGTGCACAGCGCCGGCCACCTTCCAGCGCGTTATGGACACCGTCCTTTCCGGCTTGAAATGGCAGAGCTGTCTCGTCTACCTTGACGACGTTGTGGTATTCGCGAGCGAATTTGACGAGCACCTGAGACGACTCCGAGCCATGCTACGGGCCTTCAAGACTGCTGGGCTGACACTCAAGCTTTCCAAGTGTCGGTTCGCCGATGGTGAGCTGAAATTCTTGGGCCACGTCGTGAGTGCTCAGGGCGTAAGCCCTGATCCTGCAAAGACGTCGGCTGTCGCCGAATTCCCCAAACCATCAGACAAAAAGGCCGTCCGAAGATTCCTTGGGCTGTGCGCCTACTACAGACGTTTTGTTCGTGACTTTGCACAAATTTCTGCACCGCTGACGCATCTGACGAAGGACGACGTGCAGTTCCACTGGGGAGAGGAGCAAGAACAAGCATTCGACGAACTCAAGCGAAGGCTCCAGTCGCCCCCTATCCTCGGGCATTTTGATCAGTCGGCGGAGACAGAAATCCACACGGACGCCAGCAATTCCGGTCTCGGTGTGGTACTCGTTCAGCGACAAGAAGGGGCAGAGCGAGTAATCGCTTACGCAAGCCGGGCGCTGTCTAAGGCAGAAAAACATTATTCAACGACCGACAAGAATGTCTTGCTGTAGTCTGGGCGATAAAGAAAGTTCCGCCCATATCTGTACAAGATTCCGTTCCGCGTTGTCACGGACCACCACACTCTGTTGGCTCGCCAACCTCAAGGACCCGTCAAGACGCCTCGCTCGCTGGCGCCTTCGACTGCAAGAATTTGACGTGACCATTGTGCACAAGTCTGGCCGCAAGCATAATGACGCCGATTGTTTGTCTAGGGCCCCAGTCGAACATCCTCCCGACAGCACCGACGACGACGATGACGCCCGTTTTCTCGGAGCAATTACAAATACCGACATGGGAGCACTTCAACGAGACGACCCCGAACTTCGCGCCGTGAAGTTCGGGGAAGGTCCTCCGCTCGCTGCCGACGGTGGTAGTTGATGAACGTCCGCTTCAGTTCGGCGGCGCATGGCTCCCACGAAGTAATGGAGGCTTCGTGGTTCTCAAACCAGTGCCTCGCTGTGCCTTCAAGCGCGAAGTAGAGGTTCTGGAGGCGGTGCTCATCCGTCCATCCGTTGTGGCGGGCTACACGTTCATAATGATGCAGCCAGTCCTCGACGTCTTCGTGAGCTTCACCGTGAAAGGGCGTCGGAGTGCGGGGGGTGACGGGCAGGATGACGACGGTTGGGGTAGACATCGTCGCGGTCCGCTTCTTTGATTTCTGCGGCAGGGGTCCAAGTTCCGGGGGTAGGCCTTGGTTACGGCGACTTGACCGGGCCTTGGTCTGGTCTTCTGCGAAGGGTATCCTCCCGGGGCTGAGCACGTCACTTGGTCGGCGTGTTTTCGGAGGGGTACGGTCCCCGGGCATAGAATGCAATTACCCCGCACCTCCACCAAAGTGTCACGAATGACAATTGATGAGGCGGTGATAACTGAAGAAACTAAACGTTTAATAGGGCGAACTTGTACCCAAAAATAAAAAGGAAACAGAAGATAACAGGAGAGCGTCGCGGGCGTCGATGTCGGCAAAACCGCAGGATCGAGCGCTGGGGCGAGACTGACTCCGGCTTGCCACGCGGAGCCCCTTTGTACCCGCGTGGGCTTCTGGAACATGCGGCGTAGAAGGTTAGTTGCGTAGAACACTCTAACCTCGAATCAGCAAGACGGTTCTCGAATTTACCACAATATCACATTACAGCATCAACAAAAATGTGTAGACGCGGCCAGGAATCGAACCCTGGCCTTCTGCGTAGAAGGCAAGCGCGATAACCGTTAGGCCACGGGCGCGCTGCCTACTTCGTCAGCTGCGCCCGCGTCAATATACAGGGCGTCAAAAAAATTTTTACACATCCTTTTTTACCGCAAAAATAAACGAGGCATCGCCTAACGCTCATTCTCAGCCCAAAGGTAGCGCTAGAGGTTACAACCAGATGCCAAAGTTTCAGTCCGATCCGATACCTTATTCAAAAGTTATAAGTGATTTTCTGAAAAGTTCAATGGGAAAATTGGGCCCATTTTCGCCCGTTTTCGGTTTCTGGTGCCATATAGCCGCATGTATTCGAAAACTCCGTCGGCCGCCATTATCCCATTGAAATTTTCAGAAAATCACTTATAACTTTTGATTAAGGTATCGGATCGGGCTGAAACTTTGGCATCTGGTTGTGACCTCTAGCGCTACCTTTGGGCGGAGAATGAGCGTTCGGCGATGCCTAGTTTATTTTTGCGGTAAAAAAAGATGTGGAAATTTTAGGGGCGAAGCTCCTTAGGGGCTAGCCATGTCCGTCCAGTGTTCGATTGTCCGGCGTCCGGTGCTCGTGCTCCTGCTCGTGAGCTCAGGTGCTCATGTAGGGCAAAAAAAAATGAAAAACGATTTTAAAAAATGAAAACAAAAATGAAAAAAAAAAATCTGTTTGCGCAGTCGACAGGATTCGAACCTGTGCGGAGAGACTTCCGTCTCACCTTAGCATGGACTAACCGCGAATGCTGTGCTAGCGCGAGCGGCTAGCCTTGACTGCCTTGGCTGGAGCACTCGCTGCGCGATCGCTCGTGCAGCCCCCGAAGCTTCATTCGAAGCGACTAGCTCGCGCTTTTAGCACGCGCGGCTAACAGTAGTCCATACTAAGGTGAGACAAAGTATAATCCAAAACAAAAGAAAGGCAAGATGCGTGCGTCAGCCAAACATCGGTTTTTCTTCACAAAAAAAAAGAAATTGCCTATCTTGACACGTGCTGAAGCGATAGTGCGGCTTAGCTTCGTTGGTGTTTTAGATGCGGAGCATCTCTTGCTCGGGCCTATGTCCCGCGGCCTTGGCGTCGGCGTCGTAGTCCGCACTCGCACTACGCACGCGCAACTCTCCTCCTTCCTTCTCTCCAACAGCTGCGCGTTACTCTCTCCGCTCGCTCTCTCTACCAGCTGCGTGCACTGCGCGTGCGTTCGCTTCTCCCTCACACCGCGCGCGCACGCGCAACTCTCCTCCTCTAGTCTCCTCTCCTTCAAGTGTGAAAAAAAATAAACGGCGAGCGTTCCAAGTTTCTCTGCCGCGAGCCGCGACAAAGGCTAGCGTAGGGGGTTACGCTAGGGACAGCCGGTGGCGCCATCTCTCGACGTCAGCACGCAACTGACTCTTTCCTCGGAAACAACACGATGCTCCGCATCACCCCATGGTTTCCCTCGGGAAGATGGTGTAATTTTTCGTTTTCAAAAGCAGTTATCTGCAAAAGTTGGTGTCATTTGCTGCTAAATTGACTTTTTATTAATCAGCGCGATCGCTGTAATTCTAGTCACGGTGCCCTAAACGCATATATTCCATGCATTGTAATTTTCACCGATTATGTTTTGCAGAAATTGATTCCACACGGTGTAGCGGTATACGGCGCGAGGGTGCTTTCTCAAGAATGATATGCAACTTACGTTCGCTTTGACGCGAATATGATTACAATGAAATCCTCGAAGTCTTCACTGCTTTACAAGCGCTCTCATTACACACACTCTGGGGGAAACAAAAATAGTACCTTATCATTTACTGCGTTCGAACATTTTCAGCCTTGAACGTGAGAATACGGCGTTCCCTCCGACGCCGAGGACGAGGATGCGGAGAACCTCCTGTTTACGCTCGCACTCTGATAATAACAAGCATACCTTCCCGGGGAAGGTGCACGGCCTGGACGTAATGCAGTCAATTCCTGCGTTGAAAACAGCAAATCGCAATAATCACACGTGCTGCACCTCATTCTTTATCATTTCGAACGTCCGCCACCAAAACTAATGGAGCAAGCGAGCTTTGACGGCTGTCGGCGCAGAAAGCAGACGACGAACAGATCACGTGACTCGATTTGATCCGACGTTACTCCCCTATTTTCAATAAGTGTTTAGTTGTGATGTGTCGTTCGCACCTTCCTTTCGTCCTTGTCTATTTTTTGCGCGCTGTTTATTTCCGTTTACCATGAACCAACTCGCCTACATCACGACACTAATCCATCGCCTTAACCACTCGGCCACGACTGCGGGACGAGTAGGGGGCTCTGAGATGTGGTAGTAATTTAAGAGCTGGGATCTCATGGATGAAACGTTGCATGTAGCCGCTCAACGTCTATACAGGAGAGGGCGCTGCGGTCAAATGCGTATATAATCGCGTTAAACTTTGCATGCATTGGCTTAACGTTTATAGACGAGAGGGCGCTGCGGTCAAATGCTCAAATGCGTACATAGCCACGTTCCATACCATACATTCTCTTTCTGACATGGATGAAAACGAACGAAAGGCTCCGCATGCTGCGGCTCAGCGTCTACGCAGACAAGCACGTACCACCAGAGCTTCGCCCCAATCAACATCATTCACCACGTGAAGACGCGGTCAATTTTTTTTTTTTTTTGTGACATTCAGTATATAAAAAGTAAGTTGAGAAGCTGCAGGAAGGGCCTTTAATTCACCGACGTTTTAAGCGGAGACCGCTTTTCTTGACGTGACACATCAGCGGAATTTCCTTTCAACAAAACTACTCAGGAAGCCAACGGACCGTCAACAGTACCTGTATTTCAAGAGCTCCCACCCTAAACATTGGAACACTAGTATTCCTTTTTCTTGAGCGCAAAGATTACGGAGGATATGCCGTAATTCATGCATCGACGGTACCACGCGCCGTGGAGAAATAGTGCAACCAATTAGACCGATCTCACCAGACAGTTTGCTACGCACCGCTGCGCCACGCGGAACGCTGCAGCAGAGGCGAGGCTGTACAACTTCTCCACGGGTGGCGGTGCCGTCGGTGCCGAGAAGCGCTCCGATTGCAAACGCGAAACTTAAAAACCCGTTGAAGTTGTGGTTTTTAGAAAGCTGTAAAGATGCAGCGCGTCTCTTCTATCGCACTCTTTTTTTTTTATTTAGTGTTTTCTGATGATGTTCAGCAAGTTTCCAAATAAAACCATGCCCTTAAACTCAATATTAAGAAAAATTAATTACGCGGAAATAATTAACAATTTAATTATCCCGAACTGCAATAAATTTTCTAAACAGGCCCCTGGAATATATATATATATATTATATATATATATATATATATATATATATATATATATATATATATATATATATATATATATACAGCACGAAAGGTGGACAAATTCGATATTGCGAAAACTACGCGTCGCACCGAAAAAAGGCTTGTATCATTTTGGTCCTGAGCCAGGGACCTTTTTAGGAAAATTATTAAAGTCCAAGATAATTATATTGTTAATTATGTTTGCGTAATTAACTTTTTTATTATTGGATTTAAGGGCATGGTTTCAATTAGAAAATTGCTCAGCATCGTCGAAAAACACTAAATCAACAAAATGCAGAATGATAGAAGGCACGGGAAGCATTTTACGGCTTTCTGAAAAACCGTACACATTCGACGGGTTTTTAAGTTTCGGTTTGTTATCGGAGCGCATCTCCGCCCGGCAGCACCGCGCCCCGTGGAAAAATAGTGCAACCAGCCTCTGCTGCGTCGCGCGATGACAGCGCAGCAGAGGTTGGGTGCACTCTCTCTCCACGGTGCGCGGTGCTGCCGGGGCGGAGATGCGCTCCGATAACAAACCGAAACTTAAAAACCTGTCGAATTTGTACGGTTTTTCAGAAAGCCGTAAAATGCTTCCCGTGCCTTCTATCGTTTTGCAATTTGTTGATTTAGTGTTTCTCGATGACGCTGAGCAATTTTCTGATTGAAACTATGCCCTTAAACACAATATTTATTTATTTATTTATTTATTTACCCTCAGGGCCAGAGGCATTACAGAGGGGAGTGGGGTACAAAGGACACAAGAAGCAAAACAATATAGAGCAAAAAAAAATATTATACAGTTGTTAGGGCTCTTTATAAGAAAATATTAGCTATGGCTGTACTAAAACGCGTGCAATCGGGGATTTCGGCGATGGCTCCGGGAAGGTGATTCCACATTGTTGAGGTGCTAGGAATAAAAGAGTCATGAAAATGTTTCGTGCGACTAGATGGAATGCCAACTTTGTAATGGTGATCGATGCGTGCTGAAACATAATGAGGTGCTGTTAGAAGCCTTTCTTTCAGAGTCGAGTTGTTATGATAAATCTTATGAAACAGACATAGACGAAACGATTTTCTACGCTGCGAAAGGAGAGGTAATGATAAGCATGATTTCATTGCAGTCACACTAGATGTACGATGGTAGTTGGAAAGTATAAAACGAGATGCTCGGTTTTGAACTGATTCTAATTCTGAAATAAGAGATTCCTGACCTGGATCCCAAACGGAGGCTGCATATTCCAATTTAGTGCGAACTAATGTTTTATAAAGTAATAATTTTAATGAAATCGGCGCAAGATAAAAGTTTCTGCGGAGATAGCCTAGCATGCGATTCGCGTTATTTACAACATGGTCGACGTGAAGTTTCCAGGACAGGTTAGATGACACATGCACGCCCAGATATTTATACGATGATACGGCTTCAAGAGAGCGGTTATTTAAATGATAAGAGGGACATTCTGAATCACGACGAGAAACACGCATATATTTGCACTTGTTAATATTAAGTTTCATGTTCCACAAGTCACACCACTCAGAGACGCGGTTAATATCAGACTGGAGAAGATGGACGTCAGAATCACTGTTAATTTCACGATAAATCACACAGTCATCGGCAAAAAGACTCACAGGTGAACATATATTAGTGGGCAGGTCATTAATATAAATAAGAAATAGGAGAGGGCCCAGGACAGAACCTTGGGGTACACCTGAGCCAACTGGAGAAGGATGAGAACTAGTATTATTAGCTGTTACGAACTGAGACCGGTTATTGAGGAAAGAGTGCAACCATGCAAGTACATTGGGGTCTAAGTTAAGTTTACTCAGTTTGAGGAAAAGTAGTTTGTGTGTTACTTTATCGAATGCTTTTGAAAAATCGAGGAATATGCAGTCCGCCAGAGATCCACGATCAAGGATGGAATGAATATCATGTGTGAAACACAAAAGCTGACTTTCGCATGAAAATGTTTTGCGAAATCCGTGCTGTGCTGTATTAAAAAAAGAATTGGACTCTAAAAAGTTTGCAAGACGCGAGTAAATGACATGTTCAATGATTTTACATGGAATGCTGGTGAGTGATACGGGTCGGAAGTTAT
Source organism: Ixodes ricinus (assembly GCA_037355805.1). NCBI lineage: Eukaryota > Metazoa > Arthropoda > Arachnida > Ixodida > Ixodidae > Ixodes > Ixodes ricinus. Next base: position 25,847 of record JAZHYW010051209.1, read on the forward strand.
TTGGACAATGCTTGTCGCCTGATTTATGCAAAGGAATCACCTTCCCGACCCTCCAATCCTCAGGTACACAACCTGTATCAAGAGATTGCTCAAACAGTTTAGTCAGGATTATCGAGCTATACATCTTAGTATTTATTAAAAATTTAGAATTTATGTTATCAATGCCAGAAGATGACGATATCTTAAGATTTTCGATTATACTTGCAATACCGACAGTGTCTATAAAAATTGGGTCCATCCTTGGAAACTCGAAAGATGAATAGTCAGGAAAGCTAGTAACTGTATTGGTAGAAAACGCCAAAGAAAACACAGTGTTAAGTATACTAGCACATTCATCGCTGGGAATTGCTGTGCCGTCAGAATCTCGAAGTGCTATAACGTAATCATCATTTTTGTTAACAACATTCCAAAATTGTTTGGGGTTATTTATAAGCATGGAAGGTAATGTTTGATTAAAAAATGAATCTTTGACTTTTTTTAGTGCAATTTTATAATCATTTGCTGCAGAGAAGTATGTATCCCAACGGGACTGGGAATTGGATGACTTAGCGGAACGAAACATGCGTTTTTTCTTATTCGACAGTCTTTTCAATGACTGGTTAAAGCAAGGTGAGTTTCGGTTTGATGTGACCATTCTCAGAGGTATGAAGGTATCTGTGAGAGAAGTGACTTTATCTTTAAATAAATTCCAGTTAATATCCAAAGACCTGTCGTTGAATCCTTGTAGAAACTCGTCCAGAAAAGTACATAACTCACGGTTAATTGCGCCAAAGTTAGCCTTCTTATAATCTCTGATGTATTTATTGTGGCTGTCATTGCGGTGAATGGGGATGTTTAATGTGAAATGAAGCAAAGCATGATCACTTAAACCAGGCATGTAAGATATGGGAGCGACAAGTTCAGGTGAGGTGGTCAACACAAGATCTAAAACACTCGATGTTGTAGGTGTAATTCGGGTTGGTTGAGTTACAACTTGCGAGAGATTAAAATCAGCACACATTTGCAAGAAATTAACACATTCACTAGAATATGGACTGGGATAAGAAGATGCATTCGACCATATAATATTTGGATAGTTAAAGTCACCTAGCAACATGATTGGCACATTTGGAAATCGTACAATAATAGTGTTAATTGCATCATGCAAATCTTCAACAAAAGTAGCACTTAATGACGGCGGTCGATAACAAACACCTAAGATAAACCTTGTGTAACATACGCGAAGCTCTACCCATACAAGTTCTAAAATGCTTACGACTTCTACAGAAGACGAACAAAGGTTATCGGCCACGGCAATCAAAACACCACCACCGCACCTTTGCCCTCTATCATACCGATAAACATTGAAACGCTTGCCGCATTCAAAAAGTTCATTGTTGCCAACCTTTGCGGAAAGCCATGTTTCGGTTAGTACTACCACGTCAGCATCGCATTAACAATTTAATTATCTCGGACTTTAATAACTTTCCTAAATAGGCCCCTGGCCCAGGACCAAAAAGACACAAGCCTTTTTTTGTTGCGACGCGTAGTTTTCGCAATATCGAATTTGTCCACCTTTCGTGAAACACCCTGTATATATATATGGGTGATTTCGTCTCAACTCAGGCACGGATTTTTAATCGAATTTTTAATTTTGACGGAAAAATATATGTTTTGGGGCAATTCCTATAATAAAAGAAGACGCAAACGGCAATTTCGTCAGATTTTGGGTTCTCAATGTATGGACCGTTGAAGCGGCCAAGGTGGAAACTGACGTTTTTCCAGCTTATCGGAGGTGCCATATTTCACTCCATCCCTTTTCCCTACTTTTTACGCTACATCGATATAACTTTTTGGGAACACTCTAGACATAGGCTTTTTCATGGTAATTAAGCGTCTAGGTCATAACATCCTTAATGATTTTTTTTATTTGTCAAACCGGCTCTCTGCGACGATATTTGACGAAGTTCAGCAAGCTGAGCTGTGTGACCTAATCAACATATTTTTATGATCTTTCTATCACCGTAAAGCTCCAATTAAGCTCTTTCTTTTGCGTGTAATTAGAATATTTTTCAATAAGTATATAATGCGCTACATGTGCCCGAAAAACAAAAATTTCGAAAAACTGGCAAGTGTAAAGTCGATTTTCTAAAAAAAAAAAAAACTTTTTATTTCTTTTATTTTTTTTATTCACAGTTAGTTAATATAGTAGTCTATCAGAAACTACCAACAAAAATTGTAATATATTGTTTGTATGGCCGCTATTAGGACTCGAATCTCGTGCTATGAGCGTTTTGAACGGGACCTCGCACAGGCGCTCTGCTGAGCAAAATTTTGGCCTATGTAAGGTTTTCTATTTAATGTTAGTATTTAATGTCTCGCTTCCGGCCACGACTAAAGAAGAGTGGAACGAGGAACTCCACTCTTCCCGAGAATCCCTTTTGTGTGTCGCAGAAGTCGCTATTGTCCCCCTACAAGATTATAGAAGAATAACTCGTCACTCCAAAATTCGTACGAAGGCAGCCGCTTCGGTGACTGGAACGACTAGGCCATCCTCTCGACGTCAGCCTCGCCGTAGCTTTGCTCGTCTCGAGACGACCTACGTCACGATTGCGTTGGATGTCACGTGCTCTAAGCTGGGCCTTCTCCGAGCGCTTGCCAGAGTGGGCCGTTTATAACGAAAAATACAGCCACCAGGATCAAAATACAAACGTGCGATTGTCATTTACGGATATTGTGGATCATATTCAACCTATTTTTTAACACGACGGGAATATTTCAAATTTCGTTGAAGTATCCCTTTAAGAAAGCACTGTACCATTTTGGGGAACAAAAACAAACAAATGAAAGCTATATTTGGCGAGTCCGTGCGCTACAGAATAAATGCAACTGGAATGTTTGTTTTATTTTATGTTGGTTTTTTTATGGCACCGTACACTCAGCCGTGTCAATCTACAAAGGTTGTAAATATCGAAAATGTTTTATTGCGCAGGACAGACGAATGGGATGGGTATTCCCCACTCGCATAAAATTCAACGAGTCTCATCAACCAAACAACATATTGTGTCTACCCCACGGTGCAGCGTTATCCGAACAGGATTTATTTGAGAAAGATCTCAAACAGAGCATATCTTCGCAACGACTGGGCAAAATCCGGCTCGTCTTTGGGCACGTTTTGAAGAGAGCTGCTTTCTTTCACAACACCAAAGCAAATGAACGATCGTTCCCCACCCCCTGCCCGTTTGTACCGGCACACGATCGTGTAATCACTACTGCATGGTGCATGCTAAAGACCCCAAATTAGCGGTTGTACTGCACTCGCTAAATTTCTCATCCACGTACTAACATCAAGCCTGTCAAAACCTACAAGCAACACAATTTTTTAACGTGTCTAATTCATCCCCAAACCCCGGACCCTATCAGCCATTTTTAGCGAAGATCGTGAACATAGCCAGGATGAATTTTTGGAATTATCACGACGGAAATAATCCTCAAAGGACATTGAATGGCCCGCATTGCGGGCTGCTTGACATTCGCTCTCCGTTCGTTTCCTGCAAAGGCTGAGTAGGCTACGAGCCCTGGTATTCCCTGGTCCCAGTGGCGGATCCAAGGGGGGGGGGGCGACGGGGGCAGCCGCCCCCCCCCCCCAAACCAAGTCGACCCCCTTTCCCCCTTCTCTGAGGGCAATTTGACATGGGTGGACCCCCCGGTGCACGAGAAAGAATGGGAAAATAGTATCCTTACAAATGTTTCGCCCCCCCCCCCAAAACGGAGTTCTGGATCCGCCCCTGCCTGGTCCTCACAGTGAAAGATAACAAAGGGTAAGCATCCTGAACAGGCAAATAAACTAAAAACTTTCAGGAAAAGCCGGCGAACTCCGAACGCACAACGTAGGTGGGGAGTCATGCTGACCAGGTTTCCACAGCTCAGGTGGGTGGAAGAATTTTCTGGCTGATAGGCGTCGCCCTGGTCGCAAAATGGCGGCGGCCAGAGAGCTATTTGTGCGATGTTCAGAGTATGTGATCAAGTCACTGCGTAATCTTGAAAGGGGTCTGTTGACACCGGAAAACAACAAATCTGTGGGAAGTCACGAAAAGATGCCCCCGAATCAAAAGAAAAATAAACACCCAAAACACGAAAAAACCTTCCTATAAGTGTTGAATCAGATAACAGCAACCTCTAAACATTCGCATCTGGTCCGAACCGTCAGAACATTAGGGCAGAGATCGAGGATTTAGATAGACATACAATTATTTCGCATAAAGAAAAAAAGAGAAATTGCGGACAGCTTTTACATATGCAGAGGCATTGGAACTATTCGGAAGATAAACGGTGGGGGGGGGGGGTCATTTTTTTAAATATTTATCTCGAAGTGCGATTGTTTTAGTGTCCCTGTTCTGTCGTCAAGGGCAGGAGGGAAGTTTCTTGTGTTATAAAACTGTCTCCCACAATACAGGTATGTTTGCCAAAAATGAATTTCAGCTGCACTTTATCGAAGATCCCATGCTCAATTCATACAAATGTAAAATATTTGAATTTGAAATATGCAAATTGGATTTGCAATTACAATTTTCGAAATTGTAGCTCTGAAAAAGTTTCTGCTCATTCTCTTTTGAGGAATCCCTGGTCGGCCCTGAGACCTTTCATTAAAAACTTTACGTAGATTGTGCATAAAAACTTCCCGTTGCTAGCTGAAACCCGTGCCAGCACTTTAAACTCAGCACATGCCAGCAGAGTCCACATTCCGAATTATGTCTATGAAAAGTCCCTATTCTCTATTTAGTGACTTTTAAAAGTGACTGTAATTCATAAATACGAGTGAATGGAAGCCTCATCAAGCACTTGCTTCGAAGCTTTACAGAAAAGCACGCAGAATGCCATGGTAGAATCGTAACACTGGATAAAATATTTAATATATGCACTCGCGTATACAATCATTTGTACAAGAAGCAATGTACATTTGTACACAATAGCGCAATCAAAAGACCAACGCTACCTTCCATCGGACACTTCGCTGGTTTGTCGTAAAAGGACCCGACGAACTCCCCCGTGGCCACCAGCCCCATTGTTATGGCCCGTTAACGAACAACAGTCTTTAAAAAAAAAAGAGCTCCGCAAACATCACAGTTTTTTAAATAGCCAGCGCACTATAAGAGGCCCTTGTACAGAAAAGGCATTCGCACACTGGGACACCTGTACAAGCAGCAAACGTCAAAGGCATTTGCAAAACAAGTCGAGAGACTTTCGTTTGATTAGATGTTCAAGATGGGTTGGACCCTGAGTTAAACAACGGCGTCATCACATGATATGCCACTCTCCCAAATGTTATGTCGCGCAGAATGCGGCAAATACATCAGCGGTAAAATGGAGCTCGAATGTATAAAGTGATAGATGACGAAAAACAAAAAATGCCACAGTGCGTGAGCCAGATAGGGACGGCTCTATTCGCAAGCGCGATCAAAAGTAGATGGCGTGCTCGCAACTATTGGCTCGAACCGGTGCGTTTAGCCTCCCGTTCTGCCCACGCGTCGAAAGCAGTACCGAAGTGGCGACAAGTTGTGTCACGGGAGCCGGTGTTTTGTGCCGTCGGATGTCAAGATCCGGGCTGGCGATCGTACAAAAATGCAGGCGAGAAAAGGGAGCAGAGGCAAGGGTCCCCGTCCTATACTCCGTTTCACCTTATGTTGTACCGCAGAAAAGGCTAGAAGCGCGAGCTCATGGCGTTGGGAGCTGCTCTTGACGCACGAGAGCTTGTGCCGCCGAGATGTGCCCTAGAGCAAGGAGCTCACGCTTGTAGCCTTTCCTGCGGTACATCATAAGGTGAAAGAGTATAGTGGCGTACCAGCTTTTGGCCTCTGAAGCTCTCGCAGACTGTCGACGAGCCGGAGTGTGACTTGCAGCAGAACGGCCGTTCGTCGCTTCCGCCTCTGCTACGGTGCTACTGCCAGGATTGCAGCAGACAACGACACGGCACATTTACAACGTCTGCCAGCAGACACCGGGGGCCACTTTTGAGGACGGGGTAAACGCAACAGTTGGAGACGCGCTCCAGGCACCTTGGTGACGCGAGACACCGACAGCAGATACACCGGCTACACCATCGCAAACCGAAACAAACAGTGGTAGGGAACGCCTTGAAAGAGAAAGCTTCGAGCTTAACACAAAACTAAAGAGAGAAGCGTACGCGGAGTGCAAGTTCATCTGCTTCTTGCACAGGTTGCTATGATGTCAAAACGCCCAGCTCCTATTGAACGAATGAAAAAATAGTGGGTAGACCTCACTATCCTTTCAATCAAAGCCAATCGGAGCTCGGCGTCATTCTGACGTCACCGCAACTCCTGGGCATGAAGCGGACTACTTGCTCTCAGCACAGAACCACACCCAACAGCATGTTAAATTCTAAAGCTTTGGAGCGGCAAATCCTCGACCGACAGTCACGTACGCGGTAAGCCTAAAAATGCGTCGCGGCTCGCGAGCTAAACTAGTATCGGAGAGAGTTTGGAAGGAATAAGCAACCGGGTATTGCTCGCGTGGGCGGACGTAAAAATGGTAAAAGGCCGTGAAATCTCCACAAGCACTGTTCACACGACGTTCCAAAGGTTTTGAGGCGGGAATCACGTGGCTCGAAGACAACAATGTCCCTCAGAACGACGTCACTCGTTCGCAACAGCTTGGAGAGGCAGGCTCTCCCTTAGAGACTCACAACTGGCACTTCCGAGAGACTACATAAAACCCTGCAATGCCCGGCAAACTTTCCGCTCGTGCGGACTCTCTTCTTCTTGCGAAAGAGTGAGGCCTCCTTCTGCTTAGATGTCACTCAAATGCAAAATGTTACACGGACAAATACTACAGCTGTTGTTCAATTCTAACTTGATGTCCCTTTCAACAGGATTTCTTGGGTGTCAGTCCCTCTCCGATCCACTGCCAAGAGCTGTAAAAAGTAAACGAATGATGTTTTAAATAAAGCGGGACCATCCAGAAATGCTACAGGCAAGGCAAAAACACGCAATCTCCAATTTCTTCTATTTTTCTGGCATACTTAATAATTTGCCTAATTTTTCTCGGGAAGTTCTTCAAAAAGTTTATATATGGGAATTCAAACTTGGGTTGATGATTTGGTCGAGGCAACTGAAAGCCACCGTTCGGGTTGATTGACAGGTGGAGGCACTCTGCAAAATCCAGAGTTCACGGCCATCCTCTGAGCACGAAATTATGGTCACGCAATGCAGGAAGATTAAACGAGCACTCAAATTCAAGAGTGAAGATGAGAATTGTGACACCGTGCACCATATTATTTGGACACCAGTGATCACGCCAATCTGAGCAAATAAAAAGCAGCAAATGAGGCTTCGGCAAGGTACTGTCACAATAATTTCTGACCACGCCGCACTTGGCTGCGATTTTGACAGAATTTACGACGATTCCGTGCTTGAAAATGATCCGGTCAATTTCATTAACCCCCCCGCACGATACGACAAGAGAAAAAAAGCCCTGACATTCGCAACTCTGAGGGGTGCGACGCCACACACAATAAAAAGGCGCGAATGACTTTTAGAAACAGGCACCTCGTGCCTGTCCAAATGTGCCCCACCAGAAAAGAGGGCCCTAAATGTACAGCAAAATCTCCAGCACTGGTGGCAATAACTTGAGACGGAGAAAGAAGTATGAAATGCACGAGGCTGAAGTTGCGAGCACCATGCCGGCCGCAACAGCCACAGGAGGTTAGAGCCTGTCGAGCAGTCGGAAAGGTGGAAACTAAAGTCACTGGATCCTGGAAAAGTAGCACCATTGCCTTCCCTGCCTGCTAGGCAGACACAAACAGATAACTAACAGAAAACCAAAACCTCGCATGGCAATTCGCTAATCGGCCTCCGTTGCCATGGCAATCGCCATTTCGGCCCCTTCGAAACTTCGAGAGGGTCGTTCTGAAACAGTCGCGCCAAGATCGCCATGGAGCATCGTCGAATCAAAGGCGTTCCTCGCCAATAGAAACGTCTGTGGCACTGTGTAAGCAATCGACTTGTCAATCATGCCCATCTCCAATTGTTGTTCTTGCATATTTTGAGACTTGGAAATCATTTTTCGATGCCTCCAAGCACCAACGCCGCGTGTGGAGGCAGTACGAAGACATACGCTTCTTTCGCCGGTGTGTGGGTGGTAAGATATTGGTATGCAAGAAACGCCTCTATAAAGCTACTTGTCACAAGCTAATTTAGAGCGGCTCGCCAAGAATGGAGAGGTCAAGGAGAAGCTGCTCATTTTCCGAGCCAAAATGGCAACCATGGGGAGCTTCTCAGGATCCGGTGACTTTAGTGGAAACTGCCTTTAACGCTGCCTAGATAAGAAGGTCCTGCATTTGGCAGGGACTGCCATTTAACTAATGAGAACATGCATCCCAGTCAAATCCTGATGCAGCAATCCTGTTCAATATGTACCACACACCGGCCGCTTGTAGGTGACAGGGTAAATCCAGCCTTATTAGTATTGAGGTGTTGGAAAAGTGCAAGAGGGAATGGAGACAAGGAGACTGGGAAAGGGGTTTTTAAACTGGCAGAAGACAATTCTGAAGGTCGGCCTCTAAGCGCAAGAGAGGAAGTCGTCTCTCACCGTGCTCGGAACCGCCATCGGAGGCGCCGGCTGCCGTGACCGTCCCAAAGTGGAAGACGTCGCCCGTTGGCGGCGCATCGTCCCCAAAGACACTCCCATCGTCCCTGGCCCAGGGGACGCTGGCGGACGACGAGGCCACCGAGCACGGAGAAAACGAGCGCTCCTCGGACCCGGCCACGCTCGAAGAGGTCCTCCGCTTGCCGCCCCTCAGCATCGACACCCCCATGGTGGGGCGCGAAGGGGTGCGAGGGGGAGGGGTGTCGGGGGTGTCTGGGCGTGTGCCCGGAGCAACGAAGACCTCAGCGTAGCAGTGCGACGACGACGACGACGTCACGAAGCTCCCGGCGGAGGCGCTGCTGTTGAGGCTGCTGCTGCTGCCGCTCTTGTTTGCCAACGGCGACGTCTCGTCCGCAGCCTGACGAGAAGAGAAAGCAGCAAAACCGAGTTTAGGTTCCTGTGCAGAGTACGAGTTCGTCCGCTTCTTGCATAGGGGTTGTGACGACGTCAGAACGTTGGGCTCTTATTGACCGATAGAAAAAAATAGGGGGCAGACCTCGAGACATCTAGCATTGAGGTCCACCCACTAGCTTTCCAATCAAAACTAATCAGAACTCGGCATCATTCCGATGTTACCGCAACTCCCACGCAAGAAGTAGACGACGTGCTCTCCGCATAAACCCGGGCAGTGAACAAGAGGCACCTCAGTCGGCTGCTAGTCAGCGTGACTGGTAGCCAAAAGGGGCAACTTTGGGAGGGTCATGCCAACAAATGATCGGACACGGGCGCTGCACCAACAGTGTAATGATTGGCCTAAGCCATTTCGGAGCACCTTTCGGAGCAGCCAAAACAGTGTTTTTGGAGCAGCAATAGTGAACTTTGGAGCAACAAAAACAGTGTTTCGGAGCAGCAGAAGTGGCATTTGAAGCGGCCAAGAGAGTGTTTCGAAGCACATAGTCTTAGAAAAATAAAAAAATATTTGTTTTAAGTGTTGTACAAACGAAGGGCACCTTGTGTTATGTAGTGTTGTGACGTGACGTGTTGTGACGGAACTCGCTGCTTGTGTTTTGTAGCGTGAGCTACACTGGCCGAAGTTGAGCAGTTTCGCGTGGCTCGCATAATGAGCGGTGCTCCGTGCTGCGCAAGCGCGAGGAGCAGTGACGTTACACGGCGCACAGCTGGCGGGGCGGAGCCGCCGTCGCCGCAAAATCCGCCGCCACCGCGCGCACCTCGCCGGTCTTTGCATTTCAGGGGAGTGACGTCTTAGCCGCGGTAGACGCACTGGCGACGCCGCGTGCCCAGCTGTGTGCCTCCGTTGCACGGTAGCCAAGTCTGACGCTGCACCGGAGCTGCTTGATAGCACCTCTCATTTTGTGCGCATAAGCTCACGCTACGTATATCCTGGCATAGCCGAGCTAAGCCACTGCAATTTTTACTGCTGAGACATCCCACAACTGTACAGTGCTGTAGGCATTGCCGAGCAATTCCGAAAAACCGCTTGCCACCGTTTTACTGGTTCCCAACGTGCCAGATTTTCGTCAAAAGTAAGCAAACATAAAACAATGAATTGCAAGCGTCCCGGCTGGTGCCTCTGTCGTGCAATCATGTTCGCATGCACGTGAGGGCAACTTCTGCAGGCTTGCAGTTGCGCAAACCCTTCGTCGCGCAAACAAAGACAACGGCTGTTCGATCGAAACCGAAACTATGTCACTCCGCTCCGTCGTCAACTGATTCCCAATACTGTATGCAAAACTGTCGAGCATACGAAAAAAAAAAAAAAGTGCAGCGGTGCATGCTTGCCAGGCAGGCGAACAAGGTACAAGCTAAACACACACATAAAAAAAAAAAGAACCTAAACACATCTGCAAGACATTGCGAGCCACGGTCAAAAAGTGCTTGGAGCGCTTTGTGCAACGACTAAACTTGAGACAAACAAGCATGCTGTGCGGGCTCAGCGTGCAGACATTGCCTTTTTTGCTTTAGCTCACTTCTCTTCACCAACTTTCTTTTGCAGCAGATTTTTCACGTACCAGGGTCCCTCTCGAAAGAAAGCCCACCATGCCATCATGCTGATACCAGCCAGCGCGACGGCATGGCTGGTACCCGGCAAGCTAGCGTCGGAGCGTCTGCATACACCAATGTCTATCGTTGAAAATATTTTTTTTTTAAAGACGCGAGACGAGATTACGAGATGACAAGAGCGTGAAATGCAAGACAGGCGGGAAAACCATGCAAGTACGAATGCACCATAAGCGGGATGGACAGTTGATGCAGGGTACTTTGTGTCGGGCAGCAGCTTGAGCTACGTAATGCATGCATGCTCAATTACGGTACTCAGTTTAGTTTTGGTTTTGAAAGGCGACCGAATTTGGTTTTTTGGCGCAGGCTTGGCGCAGATTAGCCATATTCTGGAAAAATGTAGCAGGATGTAGCAGGGTTAGCCCTTTGGCGCAGTTTGGCACAATTGGCGCAGCAATCACATCACTGCACCACTGTTCCGCAGAGCCCAAGGATATTCGGACTTGAGATTGGATATGACGACTGCAATCGCGGACCGTCTCCGAATTGCCAGAATTTCGCATAAGATGGCGCTACCAAACTTCACTGCCTGGTTGGCATTAGAAACTTCTGCGAAAGTGACACCACCCAGTGGTTAGAACGGAAGGCTGTCATGGCATTGTTCGCTCGCCAGCTTTGTTGAGCTAGTCAGATTTTCGTGGCACCTGGTGGTCTAAAAACGAAGCTGCGAAAATAGGTTTGGAAACGTGCAATGAAAATCACCAATAGTCAGCCGAATTATTCGTGCGCTTAAAGAGTTGCACGAATAAGTACTGGTTCGAATTGAATAGCGCTGCATCGGCCCTAGCTTTAACACTGCAATGAGACCCGGTATGTTGCGTGGCTTCATAGCGCTGCAAAGGCTACAAGTAAAGCGGTGTTATTCAACTCAAACCATTATTAGCGCATCACTATGCACTTGTAACACTGCCTCTCGAGTGACCCTCGACAACAAGGTAGATTCGCCGTACACTGCATGAATGCCTATACGGCAAATTTCACACCTTTGATCGGAGCCACAAAGCCCTTTGAAACAAGGCTTACCAGGTACACTGCCTGACACTGTTAGTGCAAACATGACGAAAGTGTTGGTTCGCATTTTGTATTAGGGTATTGGCAGGCACCAAATGTTACTGTATAGCTTAGTGCTCCAAATGAACAGTTTCCACCCCACTAGCCATTCTGACGACAGCCCTTCAACTCTAAGAGGAAAACAAATATAACTGGCAATTGCCCATTCGCACAAGAGTACCATGCTACGTGCAATGTTCCTCCGTGCCGCAATCAGCAGGAGTGGAAGTTTACAGCGTAAACGTTTGCTCCAGACACTTTGCAAAAGACAAGATATTGTTTGCCTGTTTCAAATAAACCGACTTCTATCACGTCCCACAGAAAACGAGAAAACATTGTTCAATGCAACAAACTAGAGACGATACATTTCGCAGAAGCTAACCATAATCCCGCTCCAGGGCTGCCACCACTCACCTCCACCGAAGCAGACGACGCGGCAGCCGCAGCGGACTTGAGCAGACGCACGCCGGCCGACCGGCTGAGCTTGGGCGACCCGTACATGTCTCTTTCCGAGGACATCTTGCGGCGCTCCAGCCTCGGCGAGCGCAGCATGTTCGAGATGCCCTCCCGCGTGGACGACGCAAACTTCTTGAGGAACTTGGGCGAGTGGAAGAAGCGACTGGGCGACTTGGGCGGCGGGGAGGGCTGCTCCGCGCGGCAGTGCATCGCTGGCACGCAGCTGCCCGCCCTCAGAAACGGTGACGAGAGCTTCTCGCCGGACGGCTTGCGAGAACGATCAAACCCCTGGCAACAAGACGAACTCCGGGGCGGCCCCTTGTCGCGGGGAACCCAGGGGTCCGGGCACCGCTCCTCCGCAGGGCCGGTGCCCCCGTCGCGGTGGTACTGGGACGGAATTACGTCCGGATGCGCGGCGGGCACTCCGGCCCGGGCGTAGTCGAGCGCCGACGCGTCCCGCAGGCACGGAACAGAGTCACCGTGGTCCGTCGAGAGTGGGACGAGCTCCTGCTGCGAGCCGCGCCACGAGTTCCTCCGGTTCGTGTACAGATCCTTGATCTCCTGGCTTGTCGCACAGCGCGGAAGCAGGGACGCCGGCGCGGCAGCCTGCGACTGCGGCGCCGCGTTGGCGGGGATCGGGGACGGTGCGGATCCGTCCGACGACTGGGTCGGGTCCGGAGGCAGCGACGACGACGACGGGGACTTTTTGAAGACCCGGTTGTACTCCCGGTCCAGAAGAGTCTCCTTCTTGGGCGTCGCCTCGGCGACCGAGTCCGCCGTCTTGCTGCGCGACAGCTTCGACGCAGAGGGCCGGCGCTGCACGGGCGGGACGGCGCTGCCAGCCGGCCGCCGCCATCAGCCAACCGGCCGTCGTCCCGCGTCGCGTCCTTCTCCCCGTGCTTGAAGCCAACGTTGACGTAGTGGCCCGTCGGAGGCTTGCAGCGCGGATTGGGCGGCTCCCTCCGCGCGGGGGGCGGCCTGTTTCCGAGCGCGTCGCCGTCCCAGACGCCGGAAAGCCTCTGCTTCGAATCCGGACGGGGGTCTGTTTGTCCGGCAGAAGAAGTGTCCGTGCCACGGTATGGAGGATTCTGGTAGATGACCGAAGGCGGCAACGGAGAATACTCGTGACTGAGCGGCGGGTTCAACGGCGGAGATACCGTGTGGTTGCGTGGGAGAGACGCGTTGGATGCGATCGCAATCGGCGGCGGCTCTCCCGTCATTCTTCGCGGAGACAGAGTCGCGGATTTGTCCGCGTGCGTGGACCGTAAGAAAATGGTTCGAGGCATGGGCTTGGGAGACTGCCGGTGGTTGTCGGACGACGGCAGTCCCCTGGCGAAGCCAGAGTTTGAGGTCTGCTGCATCGTCGGGACGCCCGGACAGTCTTTCTTGTCCAAAAGGCTTCTAGGTCGTCTTCTTCGTCCGTCTCCGACAAGTAAGGCCCTGCGAGCAGAAAAAATTGATGTTTGGCAAGGACCAGATGCTGTGGGAAAATTCCCTAGTCTATGTTTAGGAATGTGCCTCGAGTTGATTGCCGTGCCAGATCCCGAACTACAGTGTGCTAACCGGCTAGATTTGTTTTAGAGGCAAATTGCCGTAACGGCGGCTAATAAGTTTTTCTTACACAAAACGGTTCTAAGGTTGATGGATGGATCCTCCCAGGCATAGAGGGCTCGATTTGACGGTGCAGTTAATTATGCCGCATACTGCCAGGTTTTACAATGTTTACTGACCTAATCAGTCTTCAAAGAAAGAATATGTGAAGGTTTCAGGGCAGAAATTATAAAAAAAGTAAGAAAGTGAAATAAAAATAGGAAACCGCAACCAATTAATGGTATGCAATTCCATTCCACATACACTATCATGACACAAAAAGTTAGAACTAGGGGTGTGCGAATATTGAAATTTTCGAATACGAATCGAATACGAATAGGACAAAAAACGGGCTTCGAATATCGAATCGAATATCGAATATGTGTCTAGTAATGAAAAATTGCAAAACAAGAGGTAACTGCAGGTTTGATTGCCTTTTTAATATAAATCAATGCAACTGCATTTTACCGGGCTGCAGCAGGCTAAAGATACTTCTAGTAATGCACTCATTGCAAATTATCGTGTAGGAACATTAACTGCTTAACGTGTTCAGAAAGTAAGCGCTCCCTACGCGCCGTGACAACACTTCAATCCAGTAGAAAGACCCTTTCACTCAAGAAACTTGCGAAATTTCACTAAAGTTTGAGGAAGTTTGATGAACAGTGTTGCCCAGCTGCTGCACGAATATTTCGAATTTTAGGAAACAAATAATATTGAAGGTAGTTTAGTTTTTATTTTATAGAATGGTTACCAAGGTTTATACCGTGTAAAAGCGAAAATATGCGCTTTTAACGCTTTCATTAGTTATTAATGTGAACCAGTGATGCCAATAAACCCAACAAACCTTGCACTTTTCCTCCGCCTAATAGAATCAACTAGTTTTTTTTTAAATTTTCGTGCATGCACACAAAGTTGAACTTCAGTCGAACTTTTGTCGAACATCACGTTGAAAGTTCAAAAAAGTCGAACTTGGTCGAACTCGAACCTGGGAAGGTTCGCGACATCCCTAGTTTTGACTGCGTGGGAATGGCAGGAGTTTTTGTCGATTTCAATGCAACGTTCTGCTCGCACCCAGCTTTTTCTTTCTTTAATTTTCAAACATTTATATTAGCTAACACTCTCGAGATTTATTTTATATTTATATTTCACTTTCGAGGTTTACTTCATTGTGTCAATTTATAGAACGCGCAATTACATCACATATTGCTATAAAAGTGACACACAACAAAGGGCTTGCTGAAAAAGAAACCGAAACTGATCTTGTCTTGCTGCCATCGGACAGGTAGAAACGGAGCAGACCGATAGCGCACGCATCATATGCCTTCCTCAGTGAATAAACATATTCATAGGGGAATGCGTGGCAGGCAGATTATTCGTTACTTGCTCGAATATTTGCAGTTTGTGCGAATATTCGCTATTTTTCCCGAATATTTGGCTTTGGCCGAATATTCGGGAACTTCCGAATATGCAATTTTCGAATCGAATACGTTTCGAATAAGGAAAATATTCGATTCGTATTCGAAATTTCGAATATTCGCACACCCTAGTTAGAACCCAATGTTGCATAATTGCAGCACAACTTCAGTTACATAATTGTGAAAAAATATAGCCTAAATAAATTTGAGTACTTCCTCACCAAAGTTTTCGTATAAATACCTCATGTGTCATTTAGTGAGTATGATTACTGCCAGCTCTGCTGTGAAGAGTATTTTGACATTGCAATTGCAATTCTCATCCTCATACAGCTTTTCCTCAAGGCGCCGCCACCTTGAATGTCGTCACTTCTGGTATGCGGTAAAACATTGTTTTGATCTCTCCACGCCGCTGAAAGTGCTTACGAAAAGTGCGTGATTGTCACACATTCTTGTTTTGCCTCACCTGTATTTTCTCGCATATTCCAGGTTAAAATGTTTTATTATTTTTTCGTCCCGCATACCAGATACGGAACCCATGTGACTCATACCGACAGGAAACAGAAAACATCCATAGGTTTTTACAAGGCGTGAAACTGCAGTAGTGGTACTTGATTTTACGACAACCTGGGACCCTAAAAAATCCCACAACTTTCTGTGTCTTTTTTTAAAAAAATATCTTTGCCTGAAAAGTTTAAATTTACTGCACCCAATTGACAATCACATTGGCAGCATTTGACTGTGGAGAAGGTGTGAAGCCAGTGCCTCTTACCTTGCCTACTGAGGATACCCCTGGCTGCCATGACTGCTTGGCTGAGTTTAGTCAGCCACCTGCAGAAAGACAACAGTTAAACGGTCTTTATAATTCCGAGAGCCAAGAGCCCAGAACCCTTCGATCGCACAAACGCCACAAACTCACCTCAAAGTGTCGACTTGAGATTCTGAAGCGAAGTAAAAGGTGGCTCCAGAATTGCAAAGCTTGAAGGCACTGCAATCGAGCAAGATCATGCTAATTGTAATTTCATGAATGGCAAGTAAAGCCGTATACCTTAAAAACATTGTTCCCTTCGTATGACTTGGACGCTTCTTTGCCCATTCACGTTGCTTAGAAATAAATAGGAAAGCTACTGTTATAGCAAACACATAGCGAAATTATAGAATTTCGAATTTGGCTTACGACAACTAAATGACAGGACGTCTTGTCTCTCCGTGCCTTAGGGTTTACGTTATGGTGTTTCCTAACCAGCTCGTCTGCGTGCTTTCGCTTCTTGCAATTCTTCTCATAAAACTAACACCTTCTGTAAAAACTTTGAAATTTGTCAGAAGTACCAGCTTGCACTGCATAAAGCATTCCATCAAGTCAAGTTAGGTCCTTCTTTTTTTTTTTTCAATATTCTTGCTGCGCGAGTTTTGAGGAAATACCGAGCAAGCACCCACTCAAAATTTGAAGACAATCGCGAAAAAATAGGGGATGGGCGCATGTGAGATCATCAGTTTTACATATATATGTACTGTGCATATTTTTTCGATGTTTCATATTTTAGGGGTGGGCGCTTAGTGCGGAATGGGCGGATGCACGGTATTCTACAATGGGCCTCAGAAACAAGCTTTCCTGCCTACTGCAACATATTATTTGTTATTTTTTTTGTTATTTTCTTCTTAAGAATTTTTATGCATTTTATAGCATGCAGTCTACAGACAAATGACATCTAAGAGTTATCCATGGTGCCTGAAGGTCACATTTTCTTTACAAACCCTCACTACTACATCCAAAGAATGAGCCCTGCCCGAGGCAAGAACACAAAATACAGAAAGATCTGCTCACCAGTTATTGGATTTACAGTCAGGGGCAAGAGACACCACAAACCCAGGCACAAACAGCAGGCACTCTGCTTTCTCGTCCTGCAAAGACAACAAGCTTATGTAGCCTTGCAAGCGGAGGCCCAAACTTCGTGTTGATCTGCCTATGACACTAGTATGATATGACTAGAGTGACCATAATCAGCAAAGTAGAAAACGCAAACATTGGGACATCGGGGAAAACTGAAAGAAGGGCAGGGAGAAGCTGCAAGGCAGCAGGGCAGAAAGAGAAGCTCTGTTACTACTCAGTTTGGTATAAAAACGCACCCTCTGCCCCATTTTTAAGTGATGGGGAGCAAATGTTGCCCATTGAAGCATGTCAATTTCAGTAACAACATAGAAAAAGCCACCATACACACATCTATCTGAACAAAACGTATTGGTAGATGTGACCGCAGAAAGAGCTTAAAATTGTACTCTATGAGTGGTAACATTTCCACAGTATGTTAATTTTCATAAAAATACATCGGTAACCAAAAACTATTCTTTCGGTTTTCATATAGTTGCTTTGACTGATTTCACAACTGCACATTCTCACAAAAATGGGACATGAAGCTTCATTGAGACGAAATGAAAAGACAGGAGAAAATGACCTGAAACACGGGACACCTGGTCACCCTAAATACGATGCCTGCATCACAGCAGTTATTCTTAGCTCTGTGCTCCTGGGAATGAGGCACATGCAAAATAAGCCTCGCAAATCAGCAGCCGAGCACTTAGTCCTGCAATTTTTGCAAGAGGCCGTGTTTTAGTAACAGGTTGATCGTACCAAATTTTTAGAAGTCACCAGCATCTTTCTAAACCCCTATTATAGACCGAGGAGCAAGGCAAAAATGCTTTACTTAGCAGGTCGCTTATCATTATGACAGTTTGAAGTCACACCTATCCAGAAAGCGTATTTTAGCGAATTTCCCTCAACAAAAGTCTACTGTAGTCATGGGGGCCATGTAGCTGGAGGAATAACAAATGGAGGAATAACAAATACATCTATGGAAATTTTATAATAAATCTTGGAAAAGGGTGTTTAGGAGGTTGGTTTATCACAATCATTGTAATCAATCCCACAAGGCTGAAACATTGTTTTCCTGTTAGAACAATTTTTGGCAGTTTGATACTTTAGACCCATGTTACGGATAAAAAACACAGGACGCGGGATGGCCAAAAAAACATGATTTTCGTGTAAGGCTCGTCAAATTATGAGGCGCTGGAGAAGTGCAGCCTTCTGCGTTAAGTCCTTATTTCGAACTCTTTTGTTCGCCTTCCGCCCATTGAAAAGCATGCAGGAAGGGCCTTAGAACGCACCTGGTATCGCTGCGCCGCGGCGTTTTTCCGCAAGATAAAGCTTGTCTGCGTTCCTCGCCGTCACCATGGCAACGAACGCCTAATGACTGGAAGCACGCACGGTACCGTCGCGTGAAGCCAGCAACAGCTGACGCCATTTTACGAACGCCATCTGCTAGCCAAAGCCGAACGCGGTATGTCAGATCAACCGCCTCCGCCGGTGCTCGATCGTTTTCCGGCGGAAGGCGAACAAAAAGAGTTCGAAATAAGGACTTAACGCAGAAGGCTGCATTTCTCCAGCGCCTCATAATCTGACGAGCCTTACACGAAAATCATGTTTTTTAGGGGCGAAGCTCCTTAGGGGCTAGCCATGTCCGTGTGTCCGTCCGCCGTAGGCCGGCGTCGGGTGCTCGTGCTTCTGCTCGTGAGATCACGTGCTCACGAGCACGTGAGCACATGCTCACGTGCTCGTGTAGGGAAAAAAAAAATTGAAGAAAAAAGATGAAAAAAAAATGAAAAAAGAAAAAGAAGAAAAAAAAAGAGTAGGGGGTTCTGAGATGCCATCCCATCTGTCTGCTTAAAAAAAGAAAAAGAAGAAAACCACACATTCTCCTACTGCCATGAATGAAAAGGACCGAAAAGCTCGGCATGCAGCGCCTCAGCGTCTACGTAGACAGCAAGCTGCTCCGGAGACCAGGGCGCGAGAAGCTGCTGCACAGCGTCAAAAACGCCAAGCGGACCCGGAGTTGAGAGCTCGGGAAGCGGCGGCAAAGCGTCAACGCCGACAGCAAGCAGCAATACCTATGACCAAAATCAATATCATCAGTACCACCCGAGCTTCGCCCCAATCAACATCATTCACCACGTGGAGATGCGGTCATTTTTTTGGCCATCCCGCGTCCTGTTTTTTTATCTGTAACATGGGTCTAAAGTATCAAACTGCCCAATTTTTCTCGTTAATGGCTATAAAAGGCCCATTAGCCTGCATTCCATTCTGCATGTTAGCAAAGCTTTGCACACAAGCTGATGGCTCTAAAAGGAGATCAAAAATTATCATGCCATGTTGGTGTTCTCGTGCCACAAAAGCACCAGAAGTACTGTTAAGTTTATGACCAGAAAATACATTCTTGCAGAGAACCATCAGTGTACAGCTAGCCACTGGTGTTGGAAACTGAGGAGACTGTTTCCCCCAACCATCCCTGCCCTGTCATGTGGACTTGGCTCATGCAGCCCCACTTCATGTGTCTGTGTGCTCTGTGTGTTTTTCACGGGCTGCCTAAGGATCCTCCTCACTCACAAAGGAGAGAGGATGTGAGCAAAAATGGGAGGGAAACTGTTCGTTGTTTGTTTTGAAGCAAGTCCATTTTAGTCGGTCGAAATACAACCTTTGTCAGGGGCTGGTTGCGGTGTTTTGCTCTCTCAGGGGGTACATACGAAATTCGCAACAAGTGGTAAGCAGTAAGCAACAGCTAAGGGGAGACACCATTCTTAAAAAGCAAAACTTATTTTTAAAATATTTTTATAACTTTTTTTTTGTCTTTCACAACATATTTTTAGTTAGGTTCTATACTTGGGGGCAAACATTTATATAGTTGCATTGATTCAAAGTTTCATAATCAGGTTGTTTACAAGAATGTTTTAAAAAGCTTTTTCTGTTTCTGTTTTTTTTTAGGATTCATTTTTTTTGTTAGAACAGAAAGTTTTGCCATGGTATACCTTTAGATCTAGAACTTGGATCTGAATACTTTTTAAGGGTTGGATACTACATAAATCAGAGACTGCAATGAAATCGGTAATCCTGGAAAAGGTCACCTACAAAATTTCTAATTCACAGACCTTCATGACAGCTTTCTAATTATCGGCAAAATAATTTCAAAGTTGTGGTAACTTTTTTTAATGAAATTATAAGAATGGTCTAGTTCTACAATTTGTAGAATATGCTGACATACTTTATACTTTAGTTTTCGATGAGGGTATTGTAGAAAAGATGGACAGGAAAACAAGTGATAAAGTTGAGGTTTTCTTAGAAACCGTAATAAATAGGAAGATAATGAGCTTATGTTTGTGCTTAGCACGAAAAATTATAGGTGTGAAAACGTAATATAAATTGAATGAGAAATGACAGAAAAATTATCGAGACCAAGGTCTCCCGTCAAGTGTAGATAGCCTGTTCCTGCATGTGGACCCCCAATACATTGTCGTTTTCGTTGCTACAGTGACATCTAAATAATGCTCCGGAATTTCCAATACCGTCATTGCAATGAAACGTACCACAATCGTTGCAGCACTGACATTCCAAGGTGAGCTCACTTTCTCACAATTTGCTAATCGAAAAGAACTGCAGAAAACAAAGCACGCGAAAAAATTACCCAGACTGTTAATGAAGACTTTTCCACTCCCCTTCCACTTTTGGCCTTTCAAAAGACACAATACCAATCAATCAATCAGTACATGAGGCAAATGAAGCAGGTTACTCCCCCCCCCCACCCCCCCCGCCCCCCATTGCAAAGTCTCGTTCGTGCAAAAAATTAAAAGATTTTTCAAACGTCAAGCCCGGAAAACATACCGCCTTCAACGTCGTCTGACGCGCTTCCATTGACGTTCGCGCCAGTGCGTTACGGAATTCAGCCTTATACTTTTCCAGCAATAGCAGGTAGTATCGTGGGTGCCACACAAGCACCGAAAAACGTCCATTTTTGGAACGTACACGGGCGTCGAAAAACATCCGCAAAGTTTTACGCCGAAATAAATGCGGGGAGCCCCTTGGTCTAGCAACACCACCTAGAAGAAGAGGCCTCCGCATTGCGTCGTCGTAAGAGGGCCCCCAACTCGCCTCGAGCGGCGGCACACACGCTGAAGTTCTACGAGAGTCGTCACAGAGCTGCGGACGCGTCGCACTCGTTGCGAGACGCACCGACGACGATGGCAACGCAAGCCAGGCGGCGCAGCGTGACTCCACTAGTGACGACGTTTGTCGGGGAAAGGCGCAAACTAGAGTCATTGAATGTTCCCCGAGTGCCGAATTTCCTTCAGTCCGCTTACAGGAAGTTAATCCCGCAGAATCCAGTTCCGACTGGCTGGTTTAGCCCATGGAGGAAGTTAGCAGCCTGCCATTTTGGAGATGGGCCCAAAACAACAAAAAACATATATAAAACATTTCTGCGTTACCACGGCTACGGCGGGTATGCCTGGGTGGGAGCTCTGGGCATTGATGAGTTAGGACCGAATGGAAGGTGCGTTGATTTTCTCTAGATTTTTTTATATCAAGTCACTGCTAATCCGGTTCGCCAAAGAAGATGGCCGACTCGTTTGCGCTGGTGCTGCGTTGCGCTGGTGCTGCGTTTCAAACTCTATGCCTCGGACGCTAAGCCTTTCGACGTGTTTCGAGGCGAGAGTAGGAGACGAGACGGCGAGGAGCGAGTCGCGCACCGCTCGGAACGAAGGAAAGAACTTTATTAAAAGCAAACCAGCATCTCCACAGGGCAGGAAAGCGGATCGAAGAGCTCGCCAAGAACAAACACCGCATCGTACGCGCCTCGTCTCGACCGGACAGAGCAGCGCCGTTTTGGACCCGGGTTGGAGCGCGACAGCTGCGCCGCAACTCAGTTCTAAAACGGAGCTTGGGAGTTTTGGTACTCTGGGAACATTCAGTGACTCTAGTGCAGACCTGGTCTTCCGGGCGATACTGTGTCCGGTCAGACAGGTCACATTGATGGCAGGTGGGTAGCTCACCTGCGGGGTCCTGTAGAGAAAAAGGCCCGTGCCCCGCAGCAGAGCCCAGCGCCGGTGCCAGGCCGGCTGTGGCTGCTGCTGCGGCTGCTGGAGCCTCACGACTGGCGCTTTTGGGCCTTGCGCCGGAGGAGCCACCCCTCGCACTCGGCCACGCCCAGCTCCGGGCACGGCACTCGTCGCTCGCCTGCGCCCCCACGGGGCGTCGACAAAAGAACCGCGCTTTAGGGCCGGTTTCCAAGCCTAGAGCATCGCAAAGCGTAGCGACGGAAATCGGACGGCACGGCCAGTTGCGTTTACAAAAGACTGTGTCAACCGGCAGGAATCGCACCGCCAACCTTCCCCTCGGCAATCGGACGCCCTCTCCACCGCACTGGCAGGGTGGGTTTCGTTAGCAGGGTTATAAGTTGATCTATAGGGTGAGCCTAGTGAATCTTACGCTGTAAAACGAGCCATAAAAAACGGGGCTCGCACTAGACGGCTCGGACACTCGCCGAACATGGGTACGGAGGTGGTGCATTTTACCTCGTGAAGTTTCGACGCGTAGTTCTCTTCCTGTAAAGAACGAGACTAACAAACTTGTTGCCGATGAACGCAACTCGTGGAACCGTCTCCCGAAGGGTGCGGCGAGCAGACAACGGGGTGCGTCGTCCGCTCGCCGAGCCTGTCGGGAGATGGCGCCACGAGTTATGTTTGTCGCCAGCTCGGTCGTCCGCAAACGCACCTACGTGCTGCAAAACATTTTCCGCCTCAATGGTGGGAGAAGCTCCGAACACGCTGTGCATTCTGCATTCCCCCACTTCATCCGAATCGTTAAAGGTCTGTACGGATCGATATTTTAGAGCCCGGCGCGTCTCGGCTCGTTGTCACTCTGGCCCGCCCGCGGCCCTCTATCCATTTCCGACGGCCAGCCCGGCCCAGCCCAACGCTAATTTACGTGGGTTCATTTAGGCTAGCTCTATTTTCACCCTTTACGAAGGTGATGTGAAAGTTAGCGCCATTTCATTTTCGCCCGTGTTCACATTTGCAGCTAAATACCGCGATATCCCGAGATTCTGTATTTCGTTCCAAAACACCAAAAGATAGCCCATTTCTATAGTCGGTTACAAGTTAAGAAGGTAGGAGATGCTCCTCCCACAAGCGTGATGCGCCCGTTTCAAATCCTTCCGCAGTCGAAAGAAGAGTTCACTGGAAGCGCTCCTTGTTCCGCTTCAATGGATAGATAATGGCCACAGAGTGGTGCCAACTTGTCTTCGACCCCCACTTTTAAGAAAGCGACCTTTGTATTCATCGGAAGAGTCAGCTCACTCTCATGCTGGTGTTTGTGAAAGACCAGCAGACACGCACATAATGCTGAAAACGGCAAAAACAAAAAAGTAATAAACACTTGCAACAATTGGTGGAAACTCACCTAGTTTGTCTGAACAATTTGACTTTGTGTGCAAGGCTTGAGACTGCAATAACAAGCACAAGGAACAAAAGATTGAAGCAAATCAAGTAAAATCAAAATAAAAGAAGAAAACTAAAGGCCGAAAGCAGTTTAAAAAGGTGCAATAGTTACTATGTATGTCAACTTTAAGAACAGCAAAAGCTTTGCCAAACCCCTTTTCCTGTGGAGTGGCACATTGATTAAACTCTTACCCAACGTTACTAAAACACTCAGTTGGGAAACTCGCCGTCGAAACCTGGGCCGCTGGCGTCCACCGAGACCAAGCTAAATACGACAACAGCACCACTCTTTATCGTTTGTCTGTACTGTGGTCCCCTTGAGCTTTTAGAAAGCATGTTTTTGCGTAAAAACAAACGGGAAAGACTCTTTTTGTATGAAATTTATTGGAGTTTTGTACAAAACGAAGGGCGCGTGATGTTTTTAAAATCTTTAGTTTGCAAGGTTTTGCGGCACAATTAATATTGTTTTTATACAACCATGCCTCAGCGGTGCTTTCAGGTAGTGTGTCCCGACCTAGGTGCATTTTAACTTCGGTAGTAGGACGCGGCGCGTCCGCCGGGGAGACGGGGGTGGCACCCCTGTAACCTCTTCCACTGTATCCGTTTCGGCGCCGAAATGGCCGATTAAAGCCAAAATAAAAGCAACGTGCGGTTCCTCGAGTGGTTGCTGCGGGAGAAACGGCGGCATTGTGTTTGTCCTTAGCTCGGTTCGCGAGGACAGATCGGGGCCACTTTTTCAGAGCAGTCTCTATGGCAGTTTCCCAACTGAGTGGTTTAGTAACGTTGCTCTTACCTCACTTACTGCCACCGGCATACAAGCTAATCAACAAAAAAGCGGAATTTAAAATTAACAACAAACTAGGCGCAACAGCATAACAGGCAGATAGGAAAAGCACAAACTTGCAAAGACAGCACAATGAAATGGCAAGCTGAAGTTTTTACTCTGTTTTGCCAGCATACTACGTTTTTGTGAAGCTTCAGAATGATTTTAAAGAAGGGGCAAACAGGGTGCATGCATGCAATAAAAAGCTTATCAGCATGCCGAGTTCTCGGAAAGTGAAGCAATTTGACGGCCTCATTTCAGCCCGCCTTACCTGACATAATGACTTCTTGGACGAGTCCCTGGAAGAAAATCCTAGCTTCGATGGCACTTCACTACCGCACGAGCTGAAAAATACAAACCATGTGCAGTCAAACGTGGAAATCTGAGCTTACTAGCATACAATGTTCCTTTCCTATATTGGCCTAAGGATTTGATTACACATATAACCAATTGCTTAAAATTTGTTTGTAGCATACGTAAAACAGTTTGCTCGAAGGCCCGATCGACAGCCAGTCGCGGATGATGTAGACCTAACTCATGCAATGACGACGAGTGCACGTCAGCAGTTGACCAGAACTCGGATGGTTGCTCTCTTCTTTTCTTGTAGGATCAAAAGGAAGTTTTACTCCGCTATGAGAGAGAAATAGAACCTCAAGCACCCAGCCTCAATTGGTGCAAATCCACCTGCTTGCTGCAGTCTGACATAATGACCAGAGTGGAACTAAGATATTGACGTCAGTATAACGAATAATGAAGTCAATGAGCAGCATTTAGTTAGTACCAGAGAGCGGAGCGAGCTAAAGTACACTCACCTCGACCCTGGAGCATTCGGTGTCTCCTGCGACTTGCTTTTGCTCGACCGGTCGTGTACGTGATACTTCTTCAAATCCTGCAACAAAAGGTACAGTTATGTATGAGGGTAGATTGAAAAGTTTCCGGAATGAATATGAAAACAATATATATATGATTTAATTTATAATTCCTCCGGAGCTCGACACACTTGGTGCAGCGTTTCTCCAGCTTTTCGATTCTTTCCTGGAAGTGACTTTCTTCGAGATCCCCAAAACAACTGTTAACAGCCTCCATCATCTCTTCATTCGACAGAAATTTATTTTCAGTCAGGAAGGTCTTGAGCTTCGGGAAGAGGTGGAAGTTTGAAGGAGCCAAATCAGGTGAATACCATGGATGCGAAAGGATTTTGAACTTCCACTTTGTCAGTTTTTGCTGGGCGACTGCACTTGAATGGGCGGGTGCATTGTCGTGCTGAAACAACGCCTGTTCCTTAACCATTCCCGGGCATTTTTCTCGAATTACTTGTTTCAGCTTGTCCAGAAGTGTTATGTAGTATTGGCCAGTAACAGCTTCTCCCTTTTCAAGGTATTTAATAAGCGAAATTCTTTTCACGTCCCAGAAAACTGATGCCATCACCTTGCCTGCCGACGGAACGGCCTTTGCCTTCTTCGGAAGCTGATTCACCGGGCCCAGTGCATTGTTTTGATTTACTTTTTGTTTCTGGCGTGTAATGGTTGACCCAGATCTCGTCCATGGTTACAAATCGTTGCTTGAAATACGTTGGATTTGCCTGAAACACTTGCAAACTGTCGGCCGACGTTCGGGCTCGAATGCGTTCTTGCTCCGGATTGAGCAAGTGCAGCACCCATCTAGCAGAAAGTTGATTTAATCCCAATTTCTCGAGCAAAATATCAGCAACTTGTTCAGAAGAGATTCCCACTGCTTCCTCGATTTCATACACTTTTATAAGGCAGTCCTCCAAAACCAAGGAATACATTTTATCCACAATTTCTGGTGTGGTAGTTTTTTTCAGACGCCCTGAACATGGTTCATCACTTGTTTCCGTACGACCCACGCTTAAAATTCAGAAACCCAAAAACTCCTGTTGGAAAACAAAGGCGATGATTCCCCAAGAACAGCATTCAACCTGGATTTGATTTCGGTCGCAGTTTCTCCTTCCAAATAAAAATATTTGATGACTGCTAGTACTATTTGATTTTTATCCATCATTGAAAAGGTTCATGGTTGCTCAACTAGAATGCCTGTCAATCCCAGACTTTTCGAGATATCAATCTGACAGTTGCAGCCATTTCATACGAAAGGGATGCCAACACAGCGACATTAAAATATTTTGGAACAAAAAGCACCTTAGCAGTGATTCCGGAAACTTTTTAGTCTAACCTCGTAATTAGCTTGTCAACTAGCTGGCACGACAGGGACGCTTTTGTGGGCGAGCACCGTCTTTGCGCGAGTCTATAGAAAAAGAACTGTAACGCTCTCAAAGAATACCACCCCATGTAAACAGGTACATGGTGAAAATATGAAGTGGGTAATGTTCTGCGGTGCAACAGCAAACAATTATAATAAGCAAATACACCTACCATAAAGTTCCGAGAGAACACCCGCCCCAAAGAGATCGCCCATTCCATTTTTCTGGCTAAATATTTGTAACATAAAAAGTCAGAGACATCGTCCACCCCCCAATTCCTGTCAGACGTCACACGATGTCCGACGGGAATCGCATCCGACTTGCGATCTGCTGTACCGGTATGTCCGATAAGCGAGTTCATAGCAAATATGTTGCCACATGCATGACCGAGGAGGAACGCTTCTCCGTACTTCTAGAAGATTCGAGTTTACTTTTACCCCGAGTGTGAAAGATAGGGAGGCAAACGTGACCTTGCCGAGTCTCGTCCTAGCTCACTCTCGAATATTCTAGGTCGAATATTCAACATACTGAGCGTAGCAGACAAGGAGCAGAGCGTGGCCTTGCTGACACACTCAGGCACTCTTGCAGTCTCGCTCTAGCCAGCTGTCACGCCGGCGCCACGACACTTGTTTTGGCTTTTTCGACGCTCATTCTCTTTTGTTTCTGGCACAAGTTTGCAATTGAAACCTTTATTTTCAGTTTTACGCCGGTTGAGCCTTTCCCGTCCGTGACAGTATTTCAACGTGAGCTCGCCAGGTTAACCCTCAAAGTTTAATCTGGGCCGGCTCGGCCACACTCCTATCAAAAGCCCACTGAACACTACAGTCACCAGGAGGATGTGAACAGCAGGGAGTCTATTTCGGAGGCTTGGCCTCCTGCACGTGCTAGCTGCCTTTTGCCGTGCTTTGGCTGCGCGTGCACGCCCAAAGCTCACAAGACGCATGAGCGTTGTCGAAGGCGGGACAACAAAACTCCACACCGTTGTTCTCGTCTTGTCGGCGACTACAGTGCACGTAACGAGAGGCCACGGAGACGCCACACGTCTCGTGGTCACTGGTTCCGGCGAGTCAACCCAGGTAGCTCCAGATGCCTCGACGAAACCCTTGATTTACATTAGGGCTACTGAATGTTCCCGGAATGTCGAACTCCTAAGCTTCGATTGGAAACTGCGTCCCAGAGCCGCAATTGGCGTCTTCGAAATCGGAGCCACACGTGCGATAGAACTGTGGCGAGCGGAAATGACTGAGCCTACTCACCAGCCTATCGCGTTTCAACCGGTCCGCATGCTTTTCGCTTTTCTTTCCCGGCATCGACATGGCCTACGTTAGTCGGAACGCTCTATTGGTTCCATTTTCCAGTTCCAACGGATGTTATTGATTGACCGATTGAGAATAGGTTTTTAACTTAGGAATACTACTAAGTACTATTGTTACTGGCTCACCAACCTCTACACTCCGTTTCACCTTAGATAAACCGCAGTGCACGCTACAAGTTGTCCCGACGAATTCGGCGCTGGCAAAGCGTCGTGTGACCACATGCCCCACCCATCTGTGTTTTCCTTCCGAAGGTCACGTCACCTTACAATGAGTCACAGCATCTGCTGCAACTTATCGTAAGGTGAAACGGAGCAGAGAGTACTAAGGTAGCAAATTGGGCCAGTTGGTGAATGCTGTACATGATTGGGATGAACAGCTCGGTAAATGCGGACAAGAGAAGACACAACAGGACAAGGCTGTACCCACAACAGTAGTTTAATAGATGAAAAGGGCACGAAGAAAGCGAGCGAAGTAAATTAATTGGATTAAAAAACGTTCAGCCTTTCCACTCTGGTGAAGAAGGAAGAGCAGCTGAGGTGTAGCTTCTGTTCTCACGGCACCTTTCTAGGCGAGCGATGTGCTCTTCTTTCGCAAGGGAATCTGGAACTCGAGGCGACAGCGGCTTCGCGGCGGTTGCGGACCCATTCACGCTGCTGCGTACGTCGCCTCTCCTTCCGCACCCGGTCTTCTTTCCCCGAAGAAAGGGCACGTGGCTGAACCATCGTGAGTCCAAACCGAGACTGATAAGAGCGTAGGAAACTGCGCGCAGAACAGACGAGGACGAAGAAGACACGCATGTGACGTGCGCTGCGCTCGTCACGTGTGTTTCTTCTTCGTCCTCGTCTGTTTTTCGCGCCCTGTTTCCTACGATGAATTCCCACCAACTCGCCCAACTATCCATTCTTCTATGATAGCTGGAAAGGTTGCCGCCATCTATGAGCGACGGCGGCAACGAGACTGGTTGACTGGTTCCTGCCATCGCTTATAGATGGCGGTAGCTGTCCAGAGGTTTGTGTAGATTTGTGTCGACATTTGTTTGGTACCGGACACGATCCTGGGGAACCTAGCCCTTAACAGCTCCGCTGTAAAAACACACACATGAACATGCTCCGAGTATAGAGAGTAGCGAGTTCCATGGCAGATGCTGCGGAGTGCAGTACTCCAGCATTGTTTGATGGTTCTAAGCTACGCAGTCTGCCCTCGCATTCCTTTGGTTGACAGTAGCACCCTGCACAAAATGGCATGCTCACCTCAATCTTTGGCACTTTGAGGGCGACCATAGGCGACAGCTTGCCCGCGGCGGGACCAAACAGCCTCCTTTCCCTCGGAGAGCGGCTTCCGGCGTCCGGACGAGCCTCGTGCACCTGAACCTTGGGCTGCGCACTTGAGACTGCACAGTTTGCTGGCTTGGCTTGCTCTGGAACAGATAGCGGGGTGTGCAACGAAGTAATGAGACTGATTGATGCCGGAGAAGTTTCACAAACTGTTCGACAAGAAAAACTGTTTCGAATACTCCGTAGTATATATGCGCTAGAGGTTAATTATTCTAAATGACGTTATGTGCTGGGCATGACTGTCTCTTTGTCCCAGAAGGCAACACCATATTGTTGCCTTAGTGGTCTCTGTGTTTGTGCAGACCAGTTTTTCCGCTCGTCCACGTCTTCTGGACTTACAATACTACCGTATTTGCTTGAGTAATGGCCGCACTTCTTGTGAACAAAGCCTGTGGGTCTGCTTTACTGCAAAGCACTGGAATCACAACACCGCGATCGGCAGAAAAGTTGAAGCGATTTACGGAACAGAAATAATGTCTTCACGCAAGAATGCTATCTGCTCAGGTCGCATTTTTATGGAGAATCGTGTTGTCGACCTCGGTATTCGCTGCATTTGTTTTTTTGATGCAGAATCAATGATTAGTTTTATGTGTGTTCTGCAGGAAAGTAGATGCAAGGGCGTCCTTCATAAGAAGTGTGGCTATTACTCGAGCAAATACGGTATACAACACGGGTTCCCAACTGAGTTCCCCAGAGTCATGGCTTCCCCAAGCTCCAAAACATCTTTTACCTTAAGCAAAGCATCTTTTCAGATTAATCACTATTTTAGCAGACCTAAGCCGTGGATTGATAGATATCTACGAGCCAAACACCGCTCAGTATGTGCAATATTGTTTACAAGGTCCATAAGCTTCTGCACTGTTTTACTGAATCAATGCCTAAAGCCGAAAAGGTTCCTTGGCAGCCATTCAAGGCCAATAGGGGATCCTTGAGATTAAAAGCTTCGAGAACTCCCGCAACACAATATAGGCACTAAAATCCTCATTTCTTTCACTTTTGAAAATAATGGAACTTAAAGATCACATAAGCCAAAGAGGCTCGTGCATGGTACATGGCAGGTGCTAATGCTCTTTTTAACACGAAGGTATAATAATCATAATATATTTACTGTTATAATTAT
Source organism: Ixodes ricinus (assembly GCA_037355805.1). Classification (NCBI taxonomy): domain Eukaryota; kingdom Metazoa; phylum Arthropoda; class Arachnida; order Ixodida; family Ixodidae; genus Ixodes; species Ixodes ricinus. The sequence continues at coordinate 56,150 of JAZHYW010051209.1, forward strand.
CGAGATTATTACGAGGAGAGCAACCAACATTCTGCTAAGAGATCTGCTTTCTAGCGAAAGCTTGGCTTCCCATTCCGAGGCACCTGGGAGATGCGTCTCCTTTTCGAGTTCGTTTTAACCGGGGTCTGCTACCTCGGGGCTTGGTTTCAGATATTGCACCTGGAGACACTTATGCAAGATACATAATCGTTTGTGATGGGTAACAAGATTAGTATTCGGAAATTTGTTTCTTTCTTATCCGTCTAAAGTTTGCAAGGCTAGGATACTCTACCTCGAAGATATGAGACTCAAGTTTGGAAAAACACCCGGCAAAATCAGCCTGGTAGGCAGTTACCCTCGTCGACCACAAATTTAGCTGAAATCAGCCCTAGCGAAAACACAACACACCCATCACCTTCTAAACTGGCTGCAACTCCCCAGCTGTTCAGGGTTCCTGTGCAGACGTTTCGTGTTTCTTTTAACTTGAAACATTCTTTGGCTAGGTGTTCGGCATTTCGTGAAGCCTAGATAAAAGCGTGGCCACGAGGCTTGACACTGATTGGTTGATGGGTGGGAAAGGAGGAGTGAGGTGCTCGACGCCGATTAGTTAACGGGGAGGTCATGTGACCATGGGGTAGGAGAGGAGTGAGGTAGGCGAGAAATAGTTCAACCATATGTACACACAGAGGGAGAGGGGCTCGAGAGTATGGAAGGCAATGGAAGAAAGCAAGGTTTATCAGTCCGATTAGCGGTAGTATCGCTTCATTCTAGGAAGAAGTGTCAAGTGCACACGTGGTATGCATTAAACTATCCGATAAAGAGCGCCGTGAATGTAGTGTAGGTGTCTGGCATCTGAAAACTCAGAGTATCGCTAAACGTTTCTGATGCTAGAATGTATGCAACGCAATTGTTTAGCAATTCGCCATAATTTTTTTTTTTCTTCTCCCTGTTTTGAGATGGTTGACTTCAATCAGTCAGATTGCTCAGTTAGCATATTATTCCGAAATTCAAACGGGGTCACAGAATGTGCTACCGTAAAATACCGGGCATGTGCCCACCTCCCAACAAGCACCCAGCCGCTACTTCTGAAACGTTTCAACAAAGAACATACCAAGCGCGCATACCAGACTTCCGAGCACACCTAGCTAACCGAGATGCTCCTCCGTATCATGTGTATGCTGGTGCTGTTCGGTGAACCTTGATGTGCACATGCCCGTGCTAAGCAGTAAAGCCTACCTTAGCTTGCTGCCCGTTCTGCTCTTGAACCAAACGATTGCCCCAGTTCCTTTAGACTATTCCGAGATTATCTACAACTTTTAATTGGGCAAATGCTCGGCATTTTAGGGCTCTCTGGGATTATTCAGTGGCACTATAAGGACTAAACGAGTTTCACTTCAGAGTAATAACGCTTCAGCCATCTTAGCACTTTTAAGAAGATGCTGACACCCCCCAAATTTATTTTTTATTTTTTGCCAGGCGATTCATTATGGTGTCAAAAGACTACCCAATCAATATTTTTCTACAGCATCACATATATTTTTAATAAAGTAAAAAAATGCAACTGCTCGAAACCAAAACCGAAACTGGACTGGGGAGGAAGAAGAAATATAGAGAAGGAGAGAGGTGGCGGAAGTCACGTGGCTGTGATACTTTTCTCCCCCAAACAACGCAATTGTATCTTTTTAAAAGCCCGAAAAATGGGTATCATATTTCTTTTCTATTTTTAATATTGTGTGTGTGCCTTCGATGACCCACGACTTTGATTAAATTTGGTGGTTGTGACTAAACCACAGAAAACGGCCCGTGACCACTGAAAAGAGAGTGAGCGCGACTCAAACCGGCCAGTTCTGGATCGGCGGTTTTCGGGCGGAGTGAAAACGAATTTTGAGCCGCAAATTGTTTTCTGGGTAGTTGGGCTATCATATGTCATGTACAAATAAAATCCTTGGCGAGCATAAATATCCTGTCAGTGCCCTTTACGACCATTGCTCTCAGTTGTCTGAAACCTTATATGAAATCGCTGTGAGTGCCTCTCCGCCCTCGAAAAATGTTAAAACAAGCCGCGACAAATAAAAGCAATGTCGCCCGAGCTTCCAAACACTGCATCTAAAGCGTGGGAAGCCGCGTATTTCAATTCATGACGATCAACAATTGTGCCCATCCTACACCCAGCACCAAAATGGCAACGCCCGCGAGAAAAACGAGAATGAAGCGACGATATACTAAGCCAGAGACGCACAAAGTGGGGGTTGCGGGGTCCTCGAAAAGCCAGGTTTTTGTTAAGTACAGGGTGTCCCAAAAAACATATATGGGGATTTTTCTCGCCACAAAAATAAGCTATGGAATAGCTGAACGCTCTTTTTCCCCCAAATCTAGCGCTAGCAGTCTGAACCAGATGCGAGAGTTTCAGAACTAACCGTTATCTCGTTCAAAACGTGTGGACTCCAAGCGTATACTAGTAAAAGACACTATGTAGTTTGCTTCGCAAAAAATGGGATATCTATTTTTAAGTCTAATTTTAAACACGAGCGAAAATTGAAACCGAAACTTCGGCTCTGTCCGGCAACATTGGCCTCGGGCCGCCAAGAGCATGGCCATCACGTGGTACGAGATGTCACGTGATCCTCGGCCCAACGACGGGCGGGATTGGGCGGGCATGTGGCAGGCGCGAGTGTCGTCTACACCGCACTCTTCGCCACGTTTTGGTGTCTACGACATTCGACGACGTCTGCACAACTGCGGCATAAGTCTGCGCACGTGGTGTCCGTAGTGTGGGCAAAACTCTGAGAGGTAACAATCACAAACAATGAGACGGTGACGGCGGTTGTGACGCAGAAAACAGCGGTAACGGCGGGACCACGGCGGGCCGCCGGACGGCTCCCAAGAAGCACACTGCGCAGGCGTGTTACGCCAATCACGTGGACATCGCTGAGCGCCGAGAGGTAACGTTGCTGACGTCATGCGCTATGTTCGCCCGGAGAAGTAAAAACAAGCAAAAAGGGGCAATGGTGATGACGTTTAGCTCAATGTTAGCTACGCCCATGCCGTAGCCTTGACTGCGCTGTTGGTTGCACCTGAATTCGCCCGCTCCAGTCAGCTGATTTCGGCAAGTTGACGAGTTGCAAAGTTTGCCGGACCATTTAAGAAACATTAGACAGAACTACGTCGCAATATTTGACGTATGGTCTCCCTAGGCGATACTGAAGAGGACTGCATTGTTTTTTCAAAACCAAAAATGAAGCGGAGTTGCCATTTAAGTGATTTTCGGAAATTTTCAATGGGAAAATGGCGGCTGACGGAGCTCTCGAATACATGGAGCTGAACGACGTCAGCTACCGAAAACTGGCAAATACGGGCAAAAACAGGCTCTATTGTTTCGTTGAAATCTTTAGAAAAGCACTTGTAGCTTTTGAATGAGATGGTTAGTTCTTAAATTTTGACGTCCAATTAGGGCAACCAGCAGCGGAAAACAACGTTCAACAATGCGTAATTTATTTCAGCGGTAAAAAAAAAATCTTTTTGGTGGACACATTGTACAAGTGGAAGGGACGTGAGGAGGCCTGAAAAGTTTGCGCACCTCCGCTCTAAGCTTGGGTTTTCAAACTCGGTCCGGAGAAATGCGGCAGTTCCCCGAGCACTCTCGCAGGTTCCTCAAACTCGCGAATTCTCTCAACGACCCCTGGCCCTAAACTAAAGTGCTTTCACAGCTCAAGCCCAATTTTAGTACAGTCGAATCTCGTTAATTTGAACTCGAGGGGGACCGAAAATTTGTTCGAATTAAACGAAGTTCGAATTAACGAAAGCTCATTAAATGGAGTACTTACGTGCAGTGCTGCGTTTGGCGGCGCATGTGTACTGAGCTAACACATGAGTGACGAGTTCCAGGACATTTATTTTCACCGATCACAAAGAAAAGTAATCCGTGACGCGTGCCTGTGCGCGGTTCCTCAGTCGTGAATCAACAAAGATAGCTTAGACCTTGGAGACCAGCTCTAACGCGGCATCCACGTTAGAACGGAATTGTCGCACTCCCGCCGAAAACACGCCGAAGAGCAGCCGCGCGAGCAAACGTCAGTCGCACGCCCACCGCGAACCGCAGCGACGTGCGAGTGCAAGGCAAGAAACGAAACTGTCGGGCTCCCGCCGAAAACACACCGAACCGCAGCAGTGCGCGAGTGCAAGGCAAGAAACAGAACTGTCGCACTCCCGCCGAAAACACGCCGAAGAGCAGCGGCGCAGCAAACGTCAGTCGCGCGCCCAACGGAAACACATAGAACCGCAGCAATGCGCGAGTGGAAGGCAAGAAACGGAACTGTCGCACTCCCGCCAAAAACACGCCGAAGAGCAGCGGCGCAGCACCGTCCGTCACCGTGCAAAAGAGCACCGCACCGCTCATCGCAGCATTCAAGGTCACCACGCGATCGGTTGTCATGGTTATTTGGAAATGAAGACGTAGAAGGCGCTGCCGCGTGAGTTAGCCCGCTCCTGAAGGTATGCTCGGCGGCGCGGAATGTTCGAGTTAACCGGCGTGGCCGTTTAAGCGTTAGAATTATTGGGCGTTTTCCCCCATTGAAATAGATATACAGTAGACTCTCATTAATTCAAACTCCAGGAAGTCACAGATTTTAGTTTGAATCATCAGAAGTTTGAATTATCAGAAATTCATCTAAATATGAAACTAGACAACGTTATGATTTGTTACATGGATAGCTACACATACAAAGCAGATTTTTTCCAATTTCCTCTACATAGGCCTAATTATAAGCAAGTACGGGCATAACACATTGGTGAAAGAACTGTAATATTAAGTTTATTCATCCGGCAAAAAAGTTGTCGATTGTGGACTGTTTAGTCAGCACATGAGATCTCAAAACAAAATTTTCAATATTAGCCAATGCAAGTAGCTCTTTACGGGACTCTTCCTTTGCAGACAAACTTTCGGAGCTGAGCGATGTGCTCAAAGGCCACTGGGGCTGTGAAAGTTGGTAGTGGGTCATCCCTTTCTTCATCGTAACCTTCACTCTCACTGCTGCGCTGTGCTGGCATTACTTCCTGTACTATGTCCTCTAATTAGTCATCACGACAAACACACACATTGTCGTCAAGACTAGCATATTCCGACAGCTCGGCGTTCACATTATGTGCTTCAAGGCCAGAAAGCATGATGCCAGTGAGCCGTTCCTCATCCTCGATGTCGTCTTGGTCATTATTGCTAGTCTTGAAGCACATAATGTGAACCCCGTTTTCCGCTAATGTGTGCCCGCTTGAGCCCCGTTGAGTGCGCTTCTTTCCGAGCACCGGTGCACTGCGGAGAAGCAACACTCGCGAATGAAAGCTCCGCGGGTATTGCTTCTCTGCGCTGCACCGGTGCCCGGAAGAAGCGCACTAACGGGGCCGTGAGAACAAAAAAAGTATGAATTAAGCGAAAACGCCGTTCGAATTAAGCGGCTTATAAATACATTAAAAGCATAGCGGGACAACCAAAATTTTCAGATCTGTTTGAATTAACCGGAAGTACGAAATATCCGAGTTTGAATTATCGTGAGCCTACTGTAGTGTAGTCCGAACCACAGCGTCACTCCGAATAACCCAAAAGTTTGAATTAAGCATGTTCGAATTAACGAGATTCAACTGTAGTTTTAAGGCAACCATTCACACATACAGCTACGAGCAAAACACTCACTATTACATTCACAATTGTTCGCAAGCTCCACAGGCTCCCTCACTGCTTGGTCGCATTGAGGACTGACACTGGGAGTGGCTGCTCGACCGTCGGTCAAGGCAGATGAGGATTCCTCGAGGTTAAAAACTTTAAGCCTTTCCACTCTGGTGAAGAAGGAAGACCAGCAAAGCTGTACCATGGTGGGAATGAAGTAATGGCCGGCCGCAAGTCGGCAAGCCAGAGTGGAAAGGCTGGAGTGGTTGGCGCCATCTATGAGTGACTGCAGCAACCAGACAACCGGCAAGCCAGTTGTCTGGTTGCCGCCGTTGCTTATAGATGGCAGTAGCTGTCTGTAGTTTTATGTCGACACGCCGCTTGTCCGCGGACACGATACTGAGGAAACTAGCCCTTAACAGCTCCTCTGTAAAAATGTTGAGAGCCCCGCTCTAAATGTAGCCTATTTAGTGGCTCCGAGTGGTAACGAGCAAAACTCACCGGCAGCCGCCGGCCCCCGGCAGTCCACGAGGGGCGGGGAGAGCGCCCCTCCGCCTTGGAGGTGGGCTCTCCCGACGAGCGGCACCACGGCCGAGTCCGAGGCCGTCCTTGCCTTGGGCGTCACCACCTCCACCCTCCGCTGTGCCTCCGCCACCTGCGTCCCGCCGTCGTCTGCCGCTCCTCCGTCCGCCACCGCCAGCTTGCCGCCCGACGCGTGGCAGCCGGGGTCATGGGATACCGACCGCGAGACCGCGTCCTTCTTCTTGGAGCCCCCGAAGAAGGGATGCCCCCGGCCACCAGGTCTTGGATGCTGACGGGCGCCTTGGTGACCGTGGGCGAGGCGCCACTCACCGTGGCCCGCCGGTGGATGGCGGCCCGTGAGCGCGGCGGGAACACCTGGGCCCGAATCGAAGGCACCACCGACGCGCTCGCGGCCACGGCCGCCGCCGCCGCGTGGGCTGCCGCCGTCTCGTCCGGCAGAAAGGCCGAGTCGTCGTCTTCCACCTCGCGCAGGACTCTGCACGTGGGGGAGGAAGCGGACGGGTGTCAGTCCCGTACATGACGACAAAGTGCAAAACATTTAGGTGCATCTTCGTCATATCTGAAGAAATGGAAGACGTAAAGCATGTACTGGTATAGAGTTGGGCACGTGCTGCGTGTGTGTGACGTCGCTGTGACGCGTTACTCTTGACCGATGTGCGGGTCACATGACATCGTGATGTGACGAGACTCGACGTTGAGCTCTCGTGTCGTGCAATTTCAGGGTGTCACGTGACACGATGTCGAGTCGTGAGATCCTGATGTCAAGTCATGTGACATCATGATGTCAAGTTGGGGTGTCACATGACACGATGCCGAGTCATGTGACATCAGATGTCAAGTGACGGTCAAGTGTAATGTGTTGCTTTTCTCGTGAAACCCAGCCCTACAATACATTCTGCATGAAAGGGATGAGATTGAACTGCGTCTATATGGGGTAATGGACAAGATGTCTTAAAGAAATTTTTGCGAACCTATCTCAATCCTACGGAAAAAGCCGGCAGACATGGAACGTGCAGCGTGTTTTGAGCTTGTCCCACCATTGGGGCAACAACGTTTTTATCAGTAACTTGAATAAATATGTTAATACTCAAAATTATGAAATTGCTTCTCGTAACAACAAACAAATGAGGCATTTTGATCCTACCCTCTTCTCGTATCATTCGCGTCAGTTTTCAGACAGAGACACTTGCAGAGGGCTTGCTTGCAAAAGGAGGCCATACAATCTCTATAGACCGACACGCGGGCTTGACGTCACGGAGCTGCGGCGGCGCTGCGATCGTGCCGGAGCCGGGGGTGTGGGCAAAAGCGCGCACGTTTCGCATGGGCGTCATAGCATTTTAGCTTGCCGCGAAGCTGTGTTGCCGTTAATGGCACCGAAATGTACAAGAAAAGTAGCGGAGTGAGTTTCCACAAGTTCCCGGCAGACTCTGAAAGACACAGAAGGTGGATAATATCCGTGGATCGAAAAGAATGGTCGCCTCGCGCGAACGACCGTTTGTGTGGCAAACACTTTCTTGAAGGCAAGTGCGGCTTCCATTTCGACCTCCATCCCGGGGCTTGCTTATGTGCAGGGAAACCGTTGCCTGATCGAGACCACCGGGATTTTGTTCCCATGGTGTTCGCGCACAAAGCATCGGCCATGCGCTCGTCGGAGGCTCGCTACACCCGTGCTACCCAGCAGAAGGGGATCGGCGACAGAACGGCAGTGTTGTAGGCGTTACGAAAAAAAAGTAAAGAAATATGTTACTCGTTACTTGCAAATAAAAGGTATGCGTTACTGAGCTACGTTACCTAAAAATAAAAGGAACGCGTTACCGCTACCAATAAAAAGTAACGCAGGTTACTTTTGCGTTACTTTTTTAAATTATGATTTAACAGATTTTACGGTTTTGAAGATACAGGTCATATATCAAGAAACATTATGTTCATGCAGAAACTGAACATAATTACTTTATCTCTTTTTACCGTTTCACCTAAGTACTCACGAGAAAAAACGCAAAGAAAACATGGCTTGACGCTTAAAACACGGAAAAAATTGAAGTGTAACTTCTTTAAGACTTGGGAAGTAGTAACAAGTAACGTAACTACGTTATTTGAAATAGTAACGTAAGTATGTTACCCGTTACTGTGTCGAAAACGTAACGAGTAGGTTACTACGTTACTGAAAAAAGTAACGCGTTACCGGCAACGCCGCATTACTTGTAACGTGTTACCGCCAAGACTGCAGAACGGACAAAGCGTTACTGCTTGTCATGCCTTGTGGTCATGAGGGTAGGAAAAATATACCTTGACTTGAAGACGCTGTGTGTATTTAATCAATTAATGAATACACACACTTCCGCAGACCGATAGTCTGCTGATCCCGCCGGCAGTGCGGAAACCGACTCGAAGTAATCGTAGGCCTCAAGAGACTTGTACGCCTGCACCGTGTCGGCCGTGAACTGGCTTGGCGAAAAAACTAAATAAACGACGACGTGAGCCGCCGACTTCGGTGGCAGCAACTTTACGTCGGAAGTCCAGCAGGCCTTGTTTACGGCGTACGGATCGTCGAACGCAACGCCGTCCACGCACAGTTTGTTTCGATACTGCTGCCGTTCAGGCTCGGGCAGCGAGCTCAAATAGTCGGGCATAGCATACGACATACGTTGTCAAGAAATACGACGCACAAATAAAGATACAAGCGTCCCTGCAACGTCAACAACGAGCGCACGCCATAGAACGCAATGGCGAAAACACGGAGCCGGGCTGCTCTTGCCCACATAGCTACCGCGCATGCGCGGCCTTCCGGCCGTGTTGGTAAACAGAGTCGCTCCGCGTGTCGGTCTATAGCAATCGTGAAGCCTCTTGCAATCGCTGTGCCAATTGTGCGAGGTCGCACAATTTTGTTTGTTAGTGCCTGGCATGTATTGGATTAAAAAGCTGCATCAGTGTTTGGCTCGGATTTTACTCCCATCACTGGAACATAACCTGATACAAGCACAAATCCAAGCCGTACTTGGCTTCAGGCTCACACTTAATTGCACGATACTCACTTGAATTGACAACTAAAACTTGGTGAATGCTACACATGCTCGACAAGGCTTCTAAAGAATCTATTTACGCTTCGATAGGTGCAAACGAACGAATTCTGTGACCTCAAAGTGTTCAATATCTGATATCTTGAAGGAAGCCAGGGACAGAACAAATAAGCAAGGCTCAATATACTTGGCTTAAGAAAATTCAATACTATGCATGAAGCATAAGTGGTGAGTTCCGTATTTCCGAACAACTCAGATTGCCAAGACAACAAGTCAGTGGTAATTGGGATAACTGAAGATACATAGAGGAATTATTCTTTCACTTTGGCCAACTAGAGTTCAGAATATAAACACTTCACACCTCTAAAGCATAGAAGGGATATTACTTTAAGTTTACATCCATTGGCTTTTGCAAATACTAGAGCATTTATGAAGTTCACAGTTCTTTCACTCTTTAGTCTTTAGGGAGCTATCAAATTACTAAAGACTGCACTATTCTATAAAAGAGCACACACCTAGATAGAACGGGCTCAACTGCCCCACAAGCCAACCACGCTAGATGTCAAAGTATGAAATAATTTGTGTCAATTAATATAATGAAAAACCAGCAACTTAGAGGCCAAGGAAATATTGACAGAACCCAAGAGTCAAAGAAGTTTGATGTAGAGATGTCTGCAATGAACTGCGGCATTTGAATTGATTGGCTAGCATCAGCAAGGTGCCAGAAAGCTTACTCGCGCGAGCTTAAGAACGGACTATGAACACTGGCTACTTCAGTAATCCGAAATAGTATTTCTGTTTAAACAGGGTTGTCGGGGGCCATGAAATTGCTGCAGGAGCCACCAAAAGGACTCTTCTCTTTGAATGAAGGTGACGCTAGTTGCCAGCCAATCTCACCGAGGACTGGAGGGCTCCTGCTGGATTTTGTTTGGGAAGACCTCCTCGATGTTGACGGCCGGAACCCCGTTCTCAGGCCACATGTGCACCTTGCCGTACGTCACCTTCTTCAGGGGAATCCTGTAGGGCCTGAGCACAATGACCTGCGCGGAGAACAGAGGATGGTTACAGTATATATAGCACACATTGGAACATAGAGGTATAGGAAGCCTCTGGAGGCGAAATGACGCCACCAGAGGTGAAGCCAGAAGTGTGGAGGGACACGCTCCACACTTCTGGCTTCAGGGCTGGTGGCGTCATCTACCTCCAGAAGCTTCCTACCCTCCATGCATTGGAACATCAAGCTCTTAGATAAAATCCTCTGTGTTCAAGACTGACAGCCTTGCCCGTAACAGTGTGTTGCAACCGTTTGCGTTGTACGGTCCAATGCCTTCGTAATAGACGCCTTTGCTGCAAAAATGCCCATTTAACGAAGTAAAACTAAGCCCTGGCCCCTTTCCCATATATTTAATAGGACAATCACAAACCACTACTAGAAATTGCCGATTAATGAACATTCCCGTTTAACTAACAAAATATGCGGCCCCACAAGGCGTAAATGACCGCTATTATAAATTTTCGGCGTGTGAAGTAATCAATTCAATGCAAATTACTGCACTTCAGTAACACACAAGTGACAAGTCATGCAGCAAACAGCTTGGAAGCATATTATACAGACCGACGTAAAACATCCTAAATTAATTTGGTTGATCACACTGACCGGCATCAAAGGAACTGCAATATTTGTTGGCAAACTCTGGGGAGAGGACAACAAGGCAGAAATGTCCCCCAAAGGTTGAGTTTAGTCCTTACACAAATTATTTTAATCAAAGCGATAAACTGAGCTAGGCTATATGCATTCAGCATAGCATAAGAAACAGCATTAAAGAGAAAGGTGATACTGAAAGGAACCTGAAAAATGGACTGGGTGCAGGATAGGACAAGCACAAAATACAGTCACCAACCAATTTTTCGAACTCCGCAGCGACCGAAGAAACGTCCGATCTTATAAAACTTGCCTTTCTGATGTCTAGGAATGCTCTCGCATTCCGACACTTAAGGCGGACACTACCCCAAAAAGTGAACATTTGAACCGCTCGTCTGATTTAAGTGACATTTACAGGGCTTGTTTCTGCTGATATTGAGAACATTTCTGCCAAAGTTTGTTAACCGGCGGGAAGTACAAAAACAAACTGCAAAAGCTCAAAGATGAAAGTGGGCGTGTCCGCGTAGGAAAACTATTGTTATGAAATTACTTGTAAATTTGTCAGTTCAGAGCAGACAGCTATGGAGCTATATTCAGTGGCGTACCAACTTGTTTTTGAGTGGGGGGGGCTAACCAGACCCCCCTCCCCCAAGACTGGGGGCGGTGCCCTTAGTATCACTCGGACGCCGCCGGTCAGTGTTTGCCATGCCCAGTGGCAGCTGTTTCAGGGGGGGCGCAAAACACATGCCTTGCCCCCCACTCTGAGAATTGGGGGTGCAAGCGCTCCCCTCGCCCCCCCGGTTGGTACGCCCATGGCTATATTTCTATATTATACCATCTTTCATGACAAAAAAGCCACATTAACACAACTACTGTTTTTTAGATATCTATCCTTTGTCCAAAATTTTAGTTCTTGAGCATGAAAAATTACAAAAATAAAAAAATACAAGCTCATAGCTATCTTCCCTTTAAAATTTCATTCCAGAAAAACTCATAAAAATGAATCCAAGTTGCGCAATAACAAAACGATAGTTTCCCTAAAGTGAAATTTATGCCAACAAAATGACCGCATCTCCATGTGGTGAAGGATGTTGATTGGGGTGAAGCGGCGTCTGCTGTTTTCATCCATGTCAGAAAGAGAATGTGTGGTATGGAACGTGGCTATGTACGCATTTGAGCATTTGACCGCAGCGCCCTCTCGTCTATAGACGTTGAGCCAATGCATGCAAAGTTTAACGCGATTATATACGCATTTGACCGCAGCGCCCTCTTCTGTATAGACGTTGGGCGGCTACATGCAACATTTCATTCATGACATCCCCAGCTCTTGAGTTACTACCACATCTCAGAGCCCCCTACTCGTCCTGCAGTCGTGGCCGAGTGGTTAAGGCGATGAACTAGAAATCCATTGGGGTCTCCCCGCACAGGTTCGAATCCTGTCAACTGCACAAACATATTTTTTTCATTATTTTTTTTTCTTTATTATTTTTTTCATTTTTCATTTTTTTCCTTACACGAGCACGTGAGCTTACAAGCAGGAGCACGAGCACTGGACGCCAGACAGGTAGACGGATGGACGGATGAACATGGCTAGCCCCTAAGGAGCTTCGCCCCTAAAAGCCATAGCATAGCATCCCCTATACTACTCCGTTTCACGATAACTTGGTGAACTGTGGAGGCTGCAGCCCCAGTGACCCAATAAGGGCGTCGAAACAAGGCTCGTGACAGCACTCCATGGTCGAGGACATGGAGGCCCTGTTACCGCCAAAGCAACAGCGTCGTCCGCGAAAAAAGTAGTTCTAGCCTTTTTTGTCTTAACGGTAACTGAACTCGCGCGATTGCATCTCTATCGACACGACAGGAAAACAAGACAAAGACATGTTACCTTCCAACTATAGTCATGTTACCTTCCAACTATACTTAATTCAGATAAACCTTTTCCAAGAACAACGTGGTCTTTTTAACGATGTTCGAACGATCAAAACCCTGTAATTGACCGTTTCCGCTCAAAATTTCGCCCTCACATTAGCGCTTACCACAGATTCGCCAGTAACTTGAGCATATGGCTGTCTCATGAAGTGTTCCCAAAGAGCTCGCTGCTCTAACGGACGGCAATGTTGCGGCGATGGACGTTCATCCGAAGTTAGTTGGTTTCGCAGCAGACGACTCTTGGCCAGCAGACGACAGCCGGTTCGTTTGGACCTCACATTTGGTGCAGTGACACACACGCTCCCGTGACGTGGTGACACGTGCCTCACTCCGACGCTCTTACTGGGGTGCGGGGGCCGTAGCCTCCACAGTTAGCCAAGTCATTGTAAAACGGAGCTTAGTGGTAGAACCTAGCAGTACTCGAGTAGCGCTGCCAAACCGAGCCAAACCATGTGCACCCAACATACAATCTAAAATGGCGGCTTCTCGGCAATGTTTTACGCCGATCGCTCGCATAGATTTTGTCCGAAAAATCTACTTTCGGACTTCAAGCTGTCCGCAACATTGGGCGGGGTACTATGCACTATTTTTACCGTGTAGGTCACAGTTCCTCCTTCAGGACTGAAGTATCGAACAAGTTTGAATTATCGGCGTCCGAAAAATCGGTCGACGACAGCACCTATCCTGTTATGCGTACTCCTTTCGCTTTCGTGTTCGTTTGTATAACGAGCATTTCCAGTATGCTGAAAACATTCTTAGCTGAACCAGAAGACTGGTGAGGAGCAGAGAGCCTCCTAGAAAAACACAGGACGTCGATGGAAATTAACGCAGGGCGAGTGCAACTGCGTCCTCACCTGGCCTAGGATGTTAGTGTGCCTGGGCCGCTTCTTCAGCGTAAGCAGGACCTCAGTGGGATGCTCTTGAAGCATGTAGACCAGGTGCTTCAGCTGCCAGCCAACCTGGAGGTGGAGTGGTCGGGGAGAGAACTGGCATTAGGATCCGAAAACGATCAGGGAGGAGCCAAAGAAAGGCTCGACAATTGTGTACGAAGAATACTGGTGTAGCGCTCCCTCCCAGCAGCTGGTCTCGTGGAATTTTCAGGGCACAAAAACTATCAGGTGTAGAGGTGCTCTTGCCTACACTCTTAATGCAATAGCTGGCCAAACACATCCTGTGGGCAGCAGGTCGCGGCAGCGCAACGACCGTGCTCAGCTTTACCACTCGAGTGAAAAACAAAATTTGATGTTCTATGTTTAGACGAGATGGGTCAATCTGCCGTAGTACGGTAACATTGGTTCGTGCTGCGAATGAGAAATTTCGCAGTTGCAGTGCAGCCGCTAGCCCAAAGGCTTTAACGTGCGTCTCGAAGTAGCAATACACGACCGCACAGCGGTATGGTATTCATCCGGGTCTAAACGGGATGAGGATTGAACCCAGCATCCTTGTGTTCTACGGTGCAAGCTTTCACTTCACATGCTCTGAGCCTTTCTGTCCTAACAGACTAGGCCACCTGTCTCTAATGACATTAAATGAGCCTTGGCAACTCTTACAATGCGATTACAAAGTTTGAGTACCACTCCCTGTGTGAAATGTGACGCATAAGCATTCCTCAGACGATGACGGCACTAGGAGATGACAGTCTATAAAAGCCTAAGCGCACGAAGAACCGCTCTTCCCAAGGGGGTCTGCTGGCATCGGCACCCACTCACCACCGTCTGATAGTTGATCTGGACAATCTCGTCGCCTACGTCAACCTTGCCGCACCGATGGCTCGGGCTCTGAAACTTGACTCCACCGACAATGTGTATTCCGGAGTAAGACGAGTTGATCTGCATGCCCTGTGACAAAAACAAACAATCAGATGTCATTCTTCCAGAGCCGGAGAACACTCCGAGCCAACCGAAGAAGCTAGTTCCAAATCAACTTCTTGCATTCTACAGCATGTAAACTAACGCTTCTCAGGCACTTTAAACGGCCTGCCCGCAATAATTGGTTTTTCAACGGACCGCGCTGCAATTAACCACGAAGGTGCAAGCAGGAGGTGGAAGTTTACGAGGAAAAAATCCAGAAATGAACCTATCTCGTTCAAAAGAGAAAATGAAAAAACTCGTTCTGGACAATGCACGCCGCACTTCGCAGACGATGCACGTGTAGGAAGAAGGGCCGCTAACAGATGGTGTACACAGCGTCGAGGAAGTGCCGGCCGACTCGGGTTCTTTTGCGGTATCATCTGCTATTATGATCCGAATCGGCCGGCGCTCCCTCAACACGGCGTACGCCACCTGTCGGCAACACTTCTCCCTACGTGTGCATCATCCGTGAAATGGCGACGTAGACTGCCCTGAACAGGTTTCCGTTTCTTTTACCTTATGAACGAGGTAAGTTCATTACAGGTGTTTCTTAGACCCACGGGCCCTGTTTGCAAACAGTAGAAAATGCCTTCAATAAAGGCATCACAGCCATGCTGAATAAGGACGCCGATATTCCCGACACCGTGGGCAACGCAGTTGGAGCGAGAGGTGTTGACCCATGACGCGGAGGCGTGGCCTCGACGAGACTTCGCAACATGGCTAGACCGAGAGGCAGTCAACGTGGCAGCTGCCGTTTTCAAAACTCTTTTACGACGCTCTTTCGTAATGCTTTTTCGATTCCAGAAGCTGAGGCAATGACAATAGAAAAGCTTTCCGTGCTTTAAAAAATGAGGGGGCCTACCCATTCCTCCTCAGGTTTCTTTTTGACAGTGGCGACGTCCAGGGAGGCTGGCTGGATGATGAGGGAGTCGTTGCACTCTTGGATGATCATGTCGCACAGGTCGGCCAAGTTCTTGCACTGCGGGCAAGCGCGGACACGCAAGATGAGTGCCAGCACTGCAGAGGTCCTTAGGTAGTCCGCAGATGTTGCACCCCGAAGCACGTGCGACACGAGCGCTTACGTCGACCCCCGGATACAAGGCGCTCATGGCATAAAAATTAAAAACACAACAATCGGGGGAACTCGGCCACACGCAAAGAACAAGGAATACAAAACTGCATTGCAAAAATGCACTTACTGGGATCGCGCAACACCTAAAGGGGGCGTACAGCTCTGTCGTGGAAGCTGGTTGGCTTGGCAGCGCCACCAACAACAGCGTCCGTGTTGCGTTGCATGGCGAAGCACCACTCGCTCGGGCCCCTTCTAATGCGCCCGCAACGTCTTGGCCGTATCTGCGCCTTCTCACGGCTGTGTTTCTCGGTCTTGCTCCAGAGTAAAAGCTTGGCACCTTGAAATTCGAAAACCTACCCGCATCCAGCATTGCTTCGTACGTGTTTTCACGTCGTTCAGACCCGCGGGAGTCGCTCGGAGCTAGGGTTCTGTCGTGCATCCCGCAGTTGTAAGGTGCAGCGAACGGCAACGCGGCACCACGTTTTTTGTTTATTTGCATCAGAATATGCCTCCGCGAAGCGTTTGTGGGCTGGACGGTCAAGAAATTGTTACAAGACGACGTTTGTCGGTGCCGGCAGTCGATAAATCCTACATCAAATATAATTTTCGCTCCCCTTATCGGATTGCTCTACGCTCGCCGGCTGATCGAGTACACCTAGTGAGATCGAGACCATCGCGAAGGTTTTCGCTGGAGCATGGAGGGGTTCTGCGTTCTCGATTTCCAGATCTCATGCAGAAAAGGATAGCGCCGAGTATGCCCCAAAACGTTTTCGTATCGCGCTGTGCTCGGGTGAGCTGACGTTCGTTAGAAAAAAAGGTTGGCTGCCACACAGGATCTCTATGTCAGACCCGCTGTGTTCAATACGAAATGCTTCTGCTAGGAGATGCGCAGTGGTGCCACCATCTCGTCGCTCGCTTCCAATATGCATTCACGATTAGTTTTGCGACAGCTTGAGCATTAACTCTTTCTTGACCGTGCCTGTAGGGCGTCAATCACCTGAATCCTGTAAACGAAGGATGCGGATGTCCGTTTTAGAACTTCCATGTAGTTCGCACGCTCACTGCCTTTTGCCATAGGTAGTCTGAAGACTACATTTTTGGCATCCGATTTTTTTATTTCTCTTTCGGCTCGGCAGCAATTTTTAAGCCGAGCACCAAGCCGACGGCACCTCATCGTCGTTGACACGAGTCTGAATCTGGCGTGCCGTCAGCGTGGCAATTTTCGAAAATCCTTTGTCGAATTTTATTTACTCGAATAGCGGCGTGGGTCTGACGACGAAGCCAGTTCATTATAATTCGGTTCTTGTGACCTGTGCTTCACCACATTGAGAAACTGCTTGGTCCAATGGCATGTCAGTCAAGGGGCTTGTCTGATTTTCAGAAGCTCGAAAGCTAGAACTCTAGGCTTTGCAAAAATTTTTGTTGTTAAAACGAAAAAAATATATATATTTTAATATTTCATTTTACTTTTTTTTTTGTGATGTAGCCATATTTATTTGGTATGCACCAGTTTTTATTAAAAAGAAAACATTCCGTTTGACGAATTAAATCTTGCATGAGAATTCAGGTCTCTGATTTGACGTTCACATCGTTCAAAAGCCAGCTTATCAGGTTCATTTCCATGTATGGCATCACATTGTAAACCTAAGAGTTTCCCTATGAAAAAAAAGAGCAACAAAAAGCTACACAAAACAGGCATTACTCCTATTGCCAGGAAAGAGTTCATACATGCATATAAGTTTATAGCAGTTATTCTAAATTAAGCTTCATGAAGACAAGTCATAGAACTGGTTGGCTTACAAAGAATAGGAAACAAACAAGGCTTTAATGGATTATATGCTTACGTAAATTCAGGTCTAGTTCTGTGATGATATACACTTACATTGCATCTGGTGCTGTCTTGAAGCTTGCTGGCTTACAAAGAACAATGAATTATCATTGATGCACACTTGCAGATCTAGTAGCTTTGCGGCATCTTTGCACATTCAGAATGGGGCACGTAAACAACAGTGAAACCTCCCAAATCACACACCTCCATAACCTCGGACGCAGGCTCACTGAGCATCAGCGTAGCACATGTCCCATAATGGTCACTTCTATACGTGACTCGGTCACATATAGAGGTGACCAAGCGTCTGAGTCGGGAAAGTTCCGCTGTAGAGTGGGCGAGTCCCTGGACTAAGGAAGGCCTACGCTGACGACGCATCACCGGCTGTTCGACACGACCATCCACGGTAGACTCGCTAACAATGTGGGCCATGAGAAATATCCGTGGCTCGATAAGAAACCAGCAAAAGTCCGGGCAACTTACGCTGTTCTGTATGACTGCGAACGGCTTGTCTGCAAAGTGGTCCCTCTGTGCCGTGGACGCCAGCTCTATGCCCAGCTTGAGGACAGTCTTGCGGATGTTGAAGTAGCGCTCCTGCCCCTCAAATGGAGCCCTGCGATCGAGAGACGGCAACGCGAAGACTTTAAGGATAGAAGCGATGGGACCGTGCGATTGAGCGTGCACACATTTCTTGTCGCCAGCAATGTGGCATTACCTACCGTAATGTCCAGAGAGATGGATAACCCATCCCTTTTTTTGGCATGATTTGCTATTTTATCAATAACACCGAAAGATAGCCCACTTCTAGCAATTGTAGGACCCTGGTCAATGGCGACCTCAGTAAAAAATGGTGCTACTTAGCCACGGAGGAGATAAGCGAACATTGTCGACTAGGAGGGGCAGCCGTCATTAGTTCATCGCCCCTCGCTGCAATCACAAGTTTTTCAGGTCACAGAATCTAAAACTAGCATTCCTACAACTTTTTTTGACCGCACATCGAAAAATAGCTTACTCCCTATTTTCCCTAAATTTGCTTTCGGGAGGATCAGTGGCCGAGTGGGCTAAAGCACACACCCAGCTCGACGCGCGTGGAGTGAAAGCTCATGCTGCACAACCCAGGGATCCTGGGTTCAAGCCCCTAACCCTGCCCGTTTTATCTAAATGAGCATCGTACCAGCATGCGGTCGTGTATCACTACTGTGTGATGCACGCTAAAGACCCCAGGTTAGCAGTCAGTACTGCAATGGCCAAATTGCTCATCTACAGGTGTAAACCAGAGGTCACCCCATCCTGGCAGATTGACCTTACGCTGTATAAACACTAAATGTCCAATTTGACTTCTGACTTTTTTAGATTTGCTTTCAATTTTAGGTGGGCCATCTCTCGGGATACTACGGTATGCAGTGTTCTAGAACTCCTCAGTTAAGATGGGGAAACTGCTCCAGAAAAAAAAATTCTGCAAAAAACACTTGATTTTGAAAAATTACATATTTACATCCACCAACATCTAGAGAGTATTCCCAGAAATTTTCACTAGTTTACACTGCATAGTTAATTTTTTATAAATTATTTTCTGTCCACCGAAGCTAAAGAAAAGGTAGGGTTTGGAGCACTTTGAACGCATTTTTCTCCGTTCCACTTTTTGGTATAAATTCCATTTTAGTCAATCTATCGTTTGATAATGGCAATACAGGGAAGGCTCGTTCTTCACTTTTCCTGACTGAAATTTAATAAGGAATGCGGCTATGGAATGTTTTTGTCACTTTACGGATGTCTTTTATAAAAAATGTTGACATTTTGTCGAAGACACAGAAGACCAAAAAGTTGACCAATTTTGCAGAAGAGAAAATTTATAGAAATAAATGACTTTTTACAAAAAACTTTCCATAGCCGCACCTCCTAGGCATTCTGCTAGATATCTAGCGAATAAAAATCTTGAATATTGTGATAGTTTTCCGACGATAGATTAACTAAACAATGTAGGCGTGTTGCTGATAGAAGCTGCCCTAATTTCCTTCCCACTTAACCGACAGACCTGAAATTTTGTTATGCACCCTCTAGCATGACCACCAGCCTACCCTGTAAATTTCATTAATTTTAAGCCAAGGGTTCAAAAGTTGACCCTCCCAGAAGTGTGGTCCCTTTAAAGGGATGCTGAACCGAAATCTGGATTCCACAAAACACGCGGCAAAAGCGTGCAGCGCAGGATTCTACAAACACCCAAAACATCACTCAAACAGCGATATCTCAAATGGATGACCGTATTTTTCAAGAAGAGGAGGCGCCTTTGACAGGTTTGTTGACGTCATGTTTCTCCAGAGTGAGGGAACGGCACCGCGTCTTCTCCGCCTCTGCCTTCGCCTTAAGGGCAACTCCGCTCAATTCCGAAAAATTTAGGCTTACATGTGATTCCATTTCACGAAGTACTACTCAACAGCTCTACGTCTTCGGATTCGCGAAATGTTGAATATTATTTGTGTAATCTTAATTTAAACATCAGCTGATACCGAAACCGAAACTTCGGTTGCGTCAGGCAACATTGGTCTCGTGTCCTCAGAGTCATGGCCACGTCACGTCGAACCACGTGGTCTTGTGACGTTCGTGGGGACGAGGTACAGGACACGCGACGCGGGCAGGTCGCTTCGCATGGCGTGGACGGTGATGGCCCGGGGGACAGGGGGAAGGGGAGAACACGAAAGAGGAGAGGGGGGAGCGGAGAAACCGGACATGCGATAAACGCGGAGGGCAGCGCAAACTAGCGCATCCGCGTTACGGTGATCACGTGGACGCCGTAGAGCCAACACCGGGAGGAGAAACTCATGACGTCATCGTTCAATTTCGCTCTGAGAAGTAAAAACAACCAAAACGTGAGAATGACGTAGTCATGCCTTTGGCGTAGTGGTTCAACGTTGGCCGCTCCAACTCCGTCGCATTGACTGCGCTGACGATTGCGCCTCACGTCGCACGCTAGAGTTGGCAGATTTCGGCGACTTGGCTCGTTTGAAAGTTTGCTGGCCAGTTTATTAAATTTATAGACGGAATTAAATCGTAATATTTGACATGGGGTCTTCCTATATAATACTGAAGAGGGCTGCATAGTTTTCTAAATATCAAAAATGAAGCGGAGTTGCCCTTTTAAGGGGGCGAAAGCGAAGAGGGAAGGAAACTGGAGTATCTTGTGCGTCACCCGGCCATTCGGCCTTGTTCAATCTCGACCTCTTTTTCCAAAAATATGGCCGCCCATGCGAGATATCGCCCTACGAGTAGTGTTGTAGGGATTGTAGCATCCCGCCTACATCTCCTGCATTGTTTTTCTGAAATCCAAATTTCGGTTCACCATTCCTTTAAGCGGCTGTTCACACTGAGCTGGTGGGATTTTTACATCTAACAAAAAAACCTGATGCTACTGCATCCAGTGCCGATATTCTATTGGTGTTAACATTATCGTTAACATTACTTTTAATGAATGGGTTTCATGGAAGCCGTCTTTTAGTAAAACGCTGGCATGCTTACACTGAGATTTCTGAAAGTTCCTTATCAAGTTCAACCAAACAACCATATTGGTCAAACATTCTGGTGCTCTAAACTGTGGCATGTGTGCGTCGTTTGTCTGCCTTTGTGGTCAAACAAGGTTAAACATAGCTCGCTTGGGAGCCCCTGCTTGTAAAAATTTATTCTCCAAATCTAAATGATGTGGACAGTTTGTGATTCATTTGGTATAATAAAATGCCACTCAGTACAAAAAGAGCCAGTAGTATTTATCCGATTTTTCTGAAATCGACAATACCCAAGACTCAAGACATTGTTCTCAGCTTCGAACGTATGTGGGCATAGAAAATGTGTCTAGATTCAAAGCTACTATAAGTCATTTCCCCATAAAGACTATCAGTGAGGGTCCAACCACTCCTAAACCAAAACACAGTGAGGGTGCTGGCGAGCCGGTGTAAGTTTACCATTTTGTTAAAACACTCGAGACTGGGTGAGAAAACTTGAAAAACCAAAAGTAGAAGAGACAGAGAAAGAAATCAGTCAGATGACGTCTCAAACGTCATCTGACGAGACGCAGCGTCTAACTGAATTTTTTCCCTGTCTCTCCTAACTTTTGTTTTTTAAGTTTTCTCACCCAGTCTCAGGTGGGACACTGGCTAAAGATTTAACTTCTGAACTACTCAAGTGAATGGAATGAAATTTGCAGGGGAGATTTAACATTTAAATATATGTGTATTGTGTAGACTTTCAACTCTCTAGAACAATTTTACATACCTGCATAAGAGGATGCGTCACTTTGTTAAAAATCTATGATATGCAAATGAGCTTATTAAGCACCATTATGACTGCTTGAATATAAAGTGGGGGATGTGGGACTTATGGCTATCCAGACTTTATAACTCAAATGTAAATATTTCAGGAAAAGTTATTCCCTCAAAAAGTGAGATGCATATCTGTCCTATGTCAATTTTTGAAAACAGTTTTTTCCCAATGAGGACTTCAACTTAAAATAAAATAAAGTAGATTACCCGATTCCCCAGTGAATTCAGTTCAGAAACATCTTGATTGTGGTATCGGAATACTTTTGCCTTCGAACAAAAGATTCCTTTGTATGAAATTTGCAGCAAAAAGTGGAACTGAAAAAATGCATTCAAGCATTGAACTTTTTTACTTTGTTACTGCCTCGCAATGTGTTGAAAATATTATATACCTACATAGCTATTTGGTGTATAGTTATCAAATTTAGTGTAAGGGTGTATAATTAGTTCAATCCAAAACCAAAAACCTCAAATTAGAAGAATAAACTTTTGAAAAAACTTTCAGCCTTTTCACTCTGGTGAAAATGGAAGACCAGCGAAGCTGTACTATGATGGGACAACCTCAAGGACGACTTCTTGGATGACCTCAAGGACTGACGCCTAGAGGACGACGTCTAGGACGACCTCATGGACGACGTCTCGGACGACGTCAAGGACGACTTCTAGGTTGACCTCGAGGACGACCTCAGGGACGGCGTCTAGGACGACCTCAAGGACGACGCTTAGGACGACCTCAGGGAAGACGTCTCGGACGACCTTAAGAATGATTTCAAGAACGACCTCAAGACGGCCTCAAGGACTTCTAGGACGACCTCGAGGACAACGTCTAGGATGACCTCAAGGACGACCTCTAGGACGACCTCAAGGATGACTTATAGGACGACCTCGAGGACGACATCTAGGACGACACCTAAAGAAATTCAGCCTTTCCACTCTGGTGAAAACCAGAGTGGAAACTCTGGTGAAAACCAGAGTGGAAAGGCTGGAAAGGTTGCCGCCACCTATGAGCGAGGCCGGCCAGCCCGTTGTCTGGTTGCCGCCATCGCTCATAGATGGCGGTAGCTGTCCAGAGTTTTGTGTCAACATTTGTTTGGTACCGAACACGATCCTTGGGAAACTAACCCTTAACAGCTCCACTGTAAAAAAAATTTGAAATTTAGGCCCATGTCCTTCCTTAACAAAATGGTACACTCCTCAACAAACTTTTAATGCGAATAGCATTCTTTGGATACTTCACGCACTTTTCGTCTATGTATCTATGTATCTATCTGGCTATCTAACCTCTTACGCCGCGGGTCGATAAATAAATAAAAAAGACCGGCGCCGGCTGGGATTCGAACCGTTGACCCTTTGATCAGCAGGCAGACGCGCTAACCACAGAGCTATGAAGGCAGTCATTCAACGCACTCTAAACGGTTGTTTATATCTTTACCATAGGACGCTTTACAGCGCTGTCACAGCTACCGGTGCGCGCGCGTTCCATGCACGAGGGCTCATTCCGCTCTCGTGAGGCTGAGCACGGCCGCTAGCTCACCCTCTCCCGCGCTCGGGAGAGGGTGATGTAGCGGCCGTGCTCAGCCTCACGAGAGCGGAATGAGCCCTCGTGCATGGAACGCGCGCGCACCGGTAGCTGTGACAGCGCTGTAAGCGCGTCCTATGGTAAAGATATAAACAACCGTTTAGAGTACCGTTGGTTGAGACTAGCTGAGACGCCAGAAAGTCTGGTCAGTACCATTTTGAGTGTTTGTGCGTATGGCGCGTGCTTTGCTCGCCTTCCTAAGTGACACAAACGCACGTGCTGGGCTGCGGAGATCGTACGCAGGGCTGTGAAAGTGTCAACAAATTTAGAATCGCCTCAAGAGTGGGCTGGCGTATCTAGAGTGTGCCGGCCACCTGACGAACACGCATAACTCCGCACCGTTTGATGCTATTCGCATTAACGTAGATAATCATTCCCAAAGGATGGGTTCTGCTGATTTTTTTAATATAGCCAATGGATGAGCTTTAAGGGGCTCTTTTAAAAATTATGTGACTTTATTTTGACCTGCTAGAAGGAACTCCCTCAATTTTTGTTATTGAGAAAAGAATGCAATTCCTTTTAGAACCATCTAGGAAGACCACAAGTTATAAATTACGGTGTAAATCCCTTGGCTGGGACACATACCGAGTCAATGAAACACGCTAATGTTAGCGGGCGGCCTGCTGCACTACCTAAGTCACATATGCTGCGACTCTTTGTGCTTAGTTTTTCCATCATTCCAGGAAAGGCCAGTGCCGCGTCGGCACCACCGAGGGATGCCGCAGCTCCCCGATTTCATGGACCTTGCACCGTGCCCTTCCACGTTGCCAGTCGCAGTCGAAGATTTTAAACTCAGTTTCGGATTGCGTCTAAGGCAAAACTGCACAAAAACGATTCTATTGCTCGTGAAATAACTGCAGTATGGCTGTTTGTTAGTACTTCTCAATGTGAAATTACACACTATCCCAAAATTTAATAAAATTGCTTTTTTAAAGACTGTTATTGTGCCTGACAGGACAAGAACGGCAGGGCGTGTCTTTCGGACGCTTGACCTCCAGTATGTGCTCACTGCACCACTCGTCGATCCATCCAGCACGAGAAGCTTGGCTCGTGCAGGTGGCGGACAACTGAAAAACCTCTCTGCCATTCTTATCCTGCCAGTGGCTGCAGCCCAGATTTCTTTCTCACAGAGGACAGACTCGGTGGCAATCAGCCCGTCGAACAACGTTCCGTCAACAGATCATTTCGTCGACAGACAGCGTTTCATTGAAAATTCGTTTCGTCAAAAGGCTTCCTATGTTCGTGTCATCGACAGACATTGTAACGTATCGTCAAGCACAACCCTGCTGTTTTCGCAACAATTTTTTTGCGTCTTGCCTGCTTTACGGCGGAGAGAGGAGGGGGGATCCAAGGTTTAGGTAAACACGCATCAGTGAATCACACGCTAGCTTCAGCGGCTTAGTCAAAGAAGTATGTTGTCAATAAAACGTCGCAGGGGCATGTGTCCACGAAACGAGCTTCCACAAAACGTGGTGTACACGAATTGTGTGTCCACGAAACGTTTGTCCACAAAACATGTTTCCACAAAACGTGTTTCTATAAAACGTGTTTCCACAAAATGATAGGGACCCAAACATACTGTCCTACCCCAGCGCAGCAGCACCCCAGGTGCTGCTGCAACAAAGGATGCCGGCACCTGGCCAAGACGGCTGTATAATACGAGAGCACACGACAGGAGAGCGCACGACAGGAGAGCGCTGTGACATAAGAGCTTGTGTCATTAGAGCGCGCAACACAAGAGCACCTTGGAAATGCTTGATATTGGGGTCTTCAAACACATGTTTTCACGGAGCTGAAATTTTGACACCAAAGGGAGTTGCATTTCAAACTCTTGGTATCATTTAATTGGCTGAGTAGGCAGACCTAAGGGGAAGTCATAATTGCACAGTTGTCGTCGCTGTAGCCCATAGAATGCTCGTTTCGAAATTGGTCACTGCTTTTTGCTCTCGCGACAATTCTACTTGCCATTTTTGTCCCCCAGAAACAAAAATTCGATTCACATGTCAATATGGGTAGAAAAAAACAAAATTGCTTTGGCAATCAGTTTTTTGGAGATTGGACATTTTAGATTTTTACCGAGAGTAAGGCTACATGAAACTAACGTGCGCGCAGGTGCTACATCATTATCATGTCCAATTCTCGCAAACGTCGCGAAAACGTCGAATTTTAACATGCTAGAAATCAATCCGTTCGTTCCTATGATTAATGACGAAATATGAAGCTGCACTCAGATATTGTACAGTGCTGGATAACACATAATTTAATGTATACCAACCCCTTACTACAGAAGGGGATTCTATACTTGAACATCCTGCCACGAGAAAAAGTGCCTTAGTGAGTGCAGTTGTTGTTCAGCGCCCTCGTAGTCCACACTCCAATGACACGCGCTCTCGTATCGCAGTGCTCTCCTGTCAAGCGCTCTGCCACCAGCGCTCGTGTCTTGCGCTTCGTGGCACCCTCCCGGCCAAGACAGGAGGCAAGACCGGCGGCACCCACCTGTCGAGCCAGGAGACGAAGGACTTGACGGCCATCAGGACCTCTGAGACGTCGGCCAGAATGCTGGTGGCGATCTTGGGCACGTTGTCCTGGTTGGGCGGAGTGATGCGCATCATGTCGTTGTACAGGCTGCGTGCCCTGCAGCCCAGCTTCAGGGCCAGCGACTGGAGATTTTCTGTGATGAGCCTGTAGTGCTGCGGGGCAGAGAACAAGACTCCTCTAAGACTGCGAACAAAGTGATTCCTCATAAGTTTGGCCATCAGCACTACGATGTCGTACAAAGTACATGGCATCCGTGAAAAATTATTTAGACCATTTCTTTCACCGCAACAATAAGCTACCCGTTGTCAAATGCTCAGTCTCAATCCAAATGCAGCTGTAGTAATCTGGGCCGGATGCCAAAACTTCAAAGCTCGCCATTATACAAATTAAAAATTAACCAACTTTTTTTTTTTTTTTAGTGAGTAAGTGGCAGCTAGCGAAGCGCTTAAAAACATGGAAATAAAATTAAATACAGAGAACGGGCCCTATTTTCTCATTGAAAATATCCATAAATCACTTCTTGTTTTTGAGTTAGATACTAGCAAGCTCTTCAAACTGCTGGCACTTGGTCCGGAACGCTAGTACTACATTTGGGCCTGAGCATTCTGCGATGGGTAGTTTATTTTTGCCAGCAAAGTTGGAGAATTTTAGGCAAGAAAAGGCCAAGGGCCCTCTCCCTGCTCCTCCTCCCCCAGTTTGTGCCCGATCAGATATGCAGTGCTAAACTAGACTATAGTCGGATACAAGTTAAATAGCTCGGCTGTGCCAGGATATACGTAGCGTAAGCTTAGGTTCAGCTGGTTATTCTTAGCTTTCCTGGTTGTCTACGATTAGCTTGATTATCATGCTTACTGCTGCTTCAATGACACACACACGGTATACGCATTATGTGACTACTTCGGGATCCGATGAGTTAAGCATCTCCGCTCTTCTTATTGCGGAGGAGGCGCCGTGTAACCGAGCTTTCGGTTGCACGTCAAAGGACCCCAGGTGGTCCAAATTAATCCTCGGTCCTCCGCTGGGGCGTGCCAAATGCCCGTCGTTGGTTTGGCCAGCTGTGCGCCATGTTGTTATGTAACAAGCAACCAAGCTGCCACCCAGAACAACCGGACAGCGCGAGCCATGGTCTCGAGCGGGTGCATGCGCGCGGCGCGTGCATCGGGGACTAACCTAGGCGCCATACCAGTCCTGCCCGTTCCGTCACTGCTCCTCGCGCATGCGCAGCACGGCTGTCCAGGAGCCACGCGAAACTGCTCAACCTCGGCCAGTGTAGCTTACGCTACAAAATGCACCAAATAAGCACCACCACGCAACAGCCACGCCATCGAATCGCTTCGGGGAGCAACCAGGAGAGGCAGCAGCCGTTACGACTTATGTGACATTTGCGCAATGTCTACCTCAGTTGCAGACCATGTGCGCATTGCAAAGGACCCGTGGCTGGTGGCAATGAGGGTGGGGGAGGAGCTTGTGGTGCATTCTGAATTTTGACTATAGAAGAGAGAGCTGCACAGTAAAGTCAAGCTTCATTAGTCACTTCACTACCTATAGGCACTGACACTACCTACGATCCCCGAACTATACTGCACACCTTTTGTGGCCTATTTTTTAGACATGACCAGTACTATCTTGTTGGGTGCACTCAAGACAATTTAATAAAAAGCCTAAACAGAATTACATACCTGCCAAGTTCGGAAAAACCAAATCCAAGAGAATGTCTAAGCAAGGGGGGTAGCGGTTTTTTAAAAAGAAATACTGACAACAAATTTACCATGAAGACAACTTCATTACATTTATATTGCACTGCTCATGCTAGCAAGATACAGCTGGGCCTCGTTATCATTGCAGCCATCTGTCGTGATGGCAAAAACTCCTTGTTTAAGTGCAGGGGGTAATTTGTGTTTTCTGGGAGATTTTTCTGTCAGTCCATACAACCGTACAAACTGGTCAAAATTCGGAAGTCTCCCAGGTAATACGGAAGACTTGACAAATATGAAATTATCTGCAAAAGAAAGATTAACCTTTTCAGAGGTTCTGCTATCAACCCAGCTTGTTTTGTTTGCAACCAGTAATAGAATTTGAGATAAGACAGCCTGTAAGGACCTTTTCTTTTCTGTGTAACCTATTCTGTGGGGTTTTCCAGGAGTCCAGTCTTTAAATGAGAAAAAGAAGTGAAAAGGTTCAAACATACAAAAAAGTTGACCAAAAAAAAATGTTTTCCAATAATAGTTCATGCAAATTGTGGCATTACAGGAAAGTGCAGGTTTGTCAACATGTAATCTAACTATGGCCCAAAATTCAATCTGATTTGGAGACCTTGCAGATTGTGGCGATCTTAAAGGGACACTGAAGAGATATTTATGCTTTACCAAGACGTCTGGTGAAACATAATCTATGAGGTTTTCACTACCCACAAAAAATGTTTGGGTCTTGAAATCTGGCTTTATTTTGTGCAAGAACTGTCAATTAAGAATCAGATGGATGTTCAGGTCTACTCCCATTCTCTTCTCTATAGATACATGCAGTGATCACAGTTTACAAGATATTTTTTAAGTTCCAGGCCACTGAGGCACATACACATAAATAAAAACAATATAATCGATAAAACATACTTTTTACGACAACCAAAATGCCAAAAATAGCTAAATTGTGGGCACACAGTTGTGGGCAGCGATTTCCCATAACTTTCAGAGACTTTGATATGAAAGTTCGGTTTGACTTTGTTCATTTTTCTAGGTAAGTTTACGATCCTGCAGCGCAAAAGATTTTGAGAAGTGTCTAGGCCATAAAGGAAGTGTCATAAACCAAAAAGGTCAATGTCCCTTTGTTGAAAGAAATGTCCTTTAATCTTGGGTCACATTTCAAGCCACAGTGTGTTTTGCTTCCCATATGTACTTGCAAGGTTTGTCAAGAGCAATAGATGAGAGCAGAAAATCTTTTGACATTGAACCAGTGTGGACGCATTGCTTGCAATTAGGTTTTGCGGACTTTCAGCACTGAATTTAAAGTATGTATTTCTGGTTTTGTCTTGTGATTTGTTCTTTTATCTGTTAACCTGCCAAATTGTTTTTTGTTTTTTTTATGTGTGCTATTAGACGTTCTAGCCCACTCCTGTCTATGATGCTTCATGCCCTGAAGGAATAAATAAATAAAGAAAAAAATAATTGTCCAGTATTAAAGGGGTACTCCGGCAATTTTTTCATGGTCGTTGATTTGCTTCAAAATTAGCTCAACCCACCTATAGACATCGCTCTACGAGTTCCCCAAGTATTGTGTGAAAAGAAAAAAATTTGCGAAGTTATTGAATTTTTGAATTTCGTTTTCATCGTGTTTCTCAAACTGGGAGCCCCTACTGGCAACATTGAAGTGTGACAACAGAAATGGTACAAAGGAGGCAGTAAGCCATGTTCCCAACTGATTACAAGACGTTTGATGGTGAGAAAAGAATGTTTGGTAACTGATTCACTGAGAAGCACGCAAAAACACTTGACATACTCTGTTTAAGACTACATGCACGACCTGAAAGTCTTCACCATGTCCGACGTCACACCACTGAGGAGACGCGCAAAAATTTGAATACTGGTTTCGGCATCAACTTCATTTACAATTTTCTCAATTGCTATTTTGAATCTGGAGAAAATAAATAGCATACCGTGACGACTGAAGCCCGGGTAGTCAGAAAATGCAATTTGTTTAGTAGCTCAAAAAACGGCCGGAGCACCCCTTTAAGTGCCAAAGTTTTCTGGTTAAACCGATTCACGTTTTTGACACCGCAGCTTTGAGCTTATTAAATCGGGAACATCCACAGCTGAAACATGATCGGTAGAGGGGGCTTGTATCGACGAGCTGGAGACTAGAAACTCGTAGAACGGCGAAAACTCACCAGCTGGCGCAGGTGGTCCACCGCCTCGAGGAATGAGCTCCTGGTGACCAATCTTGGCAATGTTGAGGCTCGTCAGGTCATCCGGGCCCAGCGTCAGGAGGTGGTGGCCATCGATGTCGTTGTTGAGGAAGAAGTGCACATATGGAATGATGATGTCGTCTAGGCCTGCAGAAGCACAAACACGGGCATCCAGAGTCAGCAAGCAGGGGTATAGATATCGATGGAAGCACGAAGGATGACTGAGAGGATGCCTGCTGCATGGGACCACAGTATTTTCTGGGCTCCACATGTTTAGAAGTTGAAAATTTATGCAATGTAAACTATTAGAGGACTTTTTTTTTTTTAAGATCACTCATTATGACGGGACACGACGGGTTTAGTGAATGAGAAATTATGTGACGAAATCAACGGGAATCGGAAATTGCTTTGCTATATCTGCTTCTTCATTATATATAAATGCATACAAACATGAAAAAAATAAAAAATAACACGGGTTGTCACGGGCACATGTTTATCGAGACTGCAGAAAGTAATCGAGGCTTCCCTGCACGCGTCCTCCGCTAGATCAGAGCTGCTAATGAAGGAGGCATTTTTAAAGATGTCTGCATAGGAGACATTTTTAAGTGCGAAATATGCATCATGCGTGAGCTATGGAAAGGGTGCGAACTATGCGCCTGGTGTAAGCTATTTATGAAAAAAACTTTTTTTATTTTTTATCTGACAGTAGTTTTTGCAGTTTACACACTGGGTGAGGACTATTCGCGTCTCCAGCTCGTCACTCGCCCTCCCACGGCAGAAACGGAAGCGCTCTAGTGAGGGTCCCCCGATTCTCCTGCTCAGCGGACACGGCGGAACTGCTCGCGATCATAGCTCGCGAAATGTCATTTCCGAATGCAAGCAACTCTTTACTGTCCCAACGTGGTGCTGCAGCCGGTATGGGATTGTACCTTATTAGAGAATTTTAGTATTGCGTATAGAAGCAAACGCAAGCGCTGTGCGTTTCTGTTGGAGTTGCATGCCCCACGTTGTGCACGCGCGTCATCGCCATGGCCCATGCGCCATCCAAGACCGCAATTTCGGGCTCCGTGCACGCGAAGTGTGGAAAACGCAAAGCTAATGCAAACACGCAGCGCTGCGTTCGCTCGTGTACGCAACATTAAAACTCACTACTGTTTCACCGGCTTCAACGCCAACGAAACATGCTGCAGCGAGTTGACGTGCAAGCAGGTAGGCGTTCCTTCGAACTGGAAAGGCTGAGATTGGCAAAACGATGGCGCGCAAATACAAAAGTAAATATATGTTAAAAAATAATCCTTTTTTTTTGGGGGGGGGGGGGGATATGGTCTGGAAGGATATTGGCGGCGACTTTGGAAGTTTTGCCGATTGTCAGAAGTCACTGGTCATTAATTGAGGGTGCTTTGATAGCACCCTCAATTAATCTAATTTTACATGAATTCCTCACATTAGCTAGAATGTTTTTATTGATTTTAAACTATATTTTTTTATAACCTGGTAATCAAAAATGCTGCTATTGGCACCAGTGATGATAATTAGCACACTTTAGATTGTCATACTTGTTCGCACGCTTGAAATTAGATCATAAGCAACTAAATATCTGACAGCTTGAAAAATTCCGTATTAAAATGTCTTAATTTTAATATTTATATTATTATAATTCAAATCGCGGCAATGTACGCCCCCAATTAACGCCACGATCACAAAAATACGCCATTTAACCATAATAGTCTTTCCTGAAAGGTATCATTTTGTTTTCTTTTTAGCAGATGAAAACCTGTGACATCGTTATCAAGGTAGACAAACAGTCAAACACTGGATGCAATATAAACTCCCATGCGTCACGCGTTGCTTTAAAAACACGCACACTTCAGCTGCCTGACTCGGATTCTGTCTTTGAAATTTTCTAGTGAGAACAGCGTTTCTTAATTCATACGTTTTGTGCACATATCGTATAAATTGGATTTATTCTGTTACTTTTGTGGGGAAAAATGTTGCAACAATTAATCATCTAAATACCCAAAAACCCATTGAAAGGACCGCAGTTCATTATTTCAGATGGCAATTATCTGAGCGAGAAAAGGCAGCAAGAATGCACAAATATCAGCACTGATTTTTTCAACAAATAATAATATTCTATGCTACTTCTAAGGTGTATGAAAGACCCTGTTTTTAAAGAGACAAAAGTTTCCATGAAGAACTTCCTTAACTAATTAATTACGGTGCAAGACACATGTCGAGTTATGAAAGAATCTGAAATTAAGACCTATACCGAGCAATTAAATCCAAACTAAACGTTAGTTTTGGTTTCGCTCCGGAATTAACACGTACCTCGTGGCCTAAATATTGCGCTAAATACCGTTTTTGTTTTCAGGATAAAGAGGTGACCTTCGCTCATAACACCCTAGCTTCCTCGTATTACCAGAAATATTTTGTTTCGCTCACTGAAGCCAGCACACTAGACAAGCTCAGCAGTGGCACGCATCTCCGACCCTCACTATACTTCGTCTCGCCTTACCATGGACTAACCGCGAAGGCTGTGCTAGCGCGAGCGGCTAGCCTTGACTGCCTTGACGGGAGCACTCGCTGCACGAGCGCTCGTGCAGCCGCCGAGGCTTCATTTAAAGCAATTAGCTCGCGCTTTTAGCACGCGGCTAACAATAGTCCGTACTAAGGTGAGACGAAGTATAAACCCGCTCATTTTGGAAAACGAGTGGCGCCACCTATAGTCAGTTGCAGTCGCAAATAGTGTGGAAAATACAGTAGGCTAGCTGACTCCCTTTTAACAGAAAGAATTCAAGCAGCCTATGAAAACTAATTTTTTCTTTGAGTATGCCTAGAAAGTAGTCAGCACTGAATGGTGTTTAGACTGCAGCATGCTTGAGGGAACAAGCCGACAAGGGCCATCGAATGAGCCACACCCAAAGCATTGACATGCCAGCCCCCATTTTCTTGCAACCGCTGCTTTTTGTTGCTATGAGCAAAGTGGGTACAACAAACCCTTTTCAAAACACCATTGAGCAACACTGGCAGTTGCCATGGGCACGAAGTGTGCGATCGGATCCGAGTCCTCGCCGAACGCCAACGTGGCACTCGTTTCTGACACGAGCAGAGTTCATGCCGAATGCTGTTGCAACACCCATGTCCAAAACATCCTCAGAGTATGTACCTGAACAATGGCAAACTCGGATAATTGATGCAGCGGCTACTAGAAAGCTTGGCTTCCTGAGCTTTGGACAGTGTCTGGAAGCTCAGGCAATACTGTTTTGTTCTACTGCAGACTGTTTTAACATTCCTGGAGGACGCAACACCATTTCTTGCATGTTAAGATAAGGCTTCAGATAACTGGCAACAATAGATTTGAAGAACAAGATGGCTGAAGTGTCGGTACTCTGAGGCACAGCCTAGCTTTCAGTGGCTCTAAAGCTGACAGTGTGGTCAAAACACCTGATGACCACGGTGTTGATATAGACCCTTTCAAAAGTGCACCCTCTGCTGGACGCTGTGGAATCCTGCACAAAGGCAGACACAAAAGACACCGCCAATGTCGGAACCCTAGAAACTCCACTAATCACACTTCATTTCCAGCTTATGTAGTTTTCAAATCACATTCTGCGGTGTCACTTGCTCCGCCATTGTGCAATGCTCCAAACATTTTAACAATGAGCTCTAGTGAATGGTTCTTCCAGAGAAGTATGTCAAGCAAATGTTTCTGAACAGTTGTTGCAAACAGATGTACTGCTTCGTTGTAGTTTCCAAGCAAAAAAGGCAAGGTGGCATCAACTGTCTTTTCAATTGAGAGACTATAGATGATGCAGCACTATTTGATTCAACCTACTATTCACACAACTATAGAGCCAAGTGACCTCAGCAGCTTGGCGGGGGCGGACTACAAAAACTACCCACACAATGAAATTATCTGCTTTTAATGGCAAGGGTCTATTTAGCTCATCCCAACAACATAGAAAAGATTGAAAGGCTAATCTAAAAAGAAGGAACTAAAAAATCTTTGTTTTTGAGCACAGAGTGCTCTACTGACATGCTTTCATGTAATTGCGACAGAATGATGCATACCTGCCAAGTTTGGGGAAACCAAATCCAGACGAATTTCTAAGCTTTTTAAAAAGAAATATTGACGACAAACTTACATGAAGACAACTTTATTACATTTAGATTGCACTGCTCATGCTAGCAAGATACAGCTGGGCCTTGCTATCATTGCAGTCGTCGATTATGATAGCAAAAACTCCTTGTTTATATGTGGGGAGGGGTTGGGGAGAGGGGGGGGAAGGGGGAGTAATTTGCGCTTTCTGGGAGATTTTTTTGTCAGACGCTTTAACCATACAAACTGGTCAAAATTCAGGAATCTTTCAAGTAATACAGGAGACTTGGCAGGTATGGTGACGTATGCCAAAACCAAAATTAGCAGACATGCTGCTCTGCTAGATCGCTCCAGCAGTAGGAGACGAGTTATCGTAGCTAAAGACAGGGTAACTATATACTGAAGAAATGAATTATTTTAGTTCTATTTAATTTATTACATCTTTTATCACTATTAAAGTTTTGAACTGAACGGCAAGGTCACATCATTGTGAAATATTTTATGTTGAAGAGGACATAGGACGAACAATGTTCTATAGTCTTTGCTGCAGCCCTTTCTTTCTGTAAAAAGGAAAACACTGTTCTGCTCTTGCCCTGCCACTGCAAAATTAACTTTTTAATCGTGACTGTCACTCCTTCTTGTTTTGCATTTTCGATATTTTATTTTTTCAGGTTGTAATGCCTTGTGTTTTTTTTTTATTCACCCTACCAGATGTGTGAACCACTTTGTGGAAATGGAAATGGACTATAGGGTGTCCCAACAAGAGCAGAAGATTTAATTTCTTAATAAAGTTCATCAATTATGCAAAAAAGCTTACATTTTTATTTTAGTAAAAAGAACATACACACAGCAATTAATTATGGAACACTTTATCAGACAAATGTCCCCCCCAACTCTACTGGCACACCTTCTCCTTGTAGCGAGGAACACTTCCTGGCTGTGTCCTCTCCACGCAATGGCGACCAGAATTGGCCAGCGAGGTCGTGTGATTTAGCAATGTGCAACTCCTTTCTTTTGGGGGGTTTGTGAAACCTTGCGCCCATGCCGACAAACCACAAACAATTCCCGAGCTCAACGGCCGATATTTGACTTGTCATTGACGAAATTGAGCTGCAATTATACAGAAATGTCTCGACAATTTCGCCAAAAAAAGGAAGAGCATGCAGGCAGAGTCGTTGGGGGCATTTGTCGGATAATCTGTTCCACAATTTATCTTAGTGTGTGAACTTTGTACTAAAATAAATATAACAGAACTTTCGGAATAAATGTGCATGTGGCGTAGCCAAGGGGGGTTTGGGGGTCGAAACCCCCCTCCTCCCCTAGAAAAAAAAAATTCCCGGCTACCCCACTGAAATGCCCCATGGTTGCCTCCAAGTTGCAGGAAAACATTAAGAGGCCAAATGGGCTGCTTTGTGCGCCCCTTCTTTCCTGCTATAGACCCTTTTCTTTGGAAACGCCACCAGGCAGTGCTCCAGTCCTTGACATCCCAGCAAACTTCCGGTTTACAAAAAGAATAAACAAAGTCCACCTTAACACCGCTGCTTGGAACACCAATGAAACATTTAACCACCAATTCTCCAGGTGAACGCCAAAAGAACCAAGAAGTGCGAGATCTTTTCACCTTTTTCTAATATTCTGGTAAACCAACTTGTCTTCTCCAAGAAGTTAAATCGTACAGCCAAAGGCACTCGCTACATCACCAACATTGTCATCCATGTAGCATTTATGCTCTCTGGCCCTGGTGACATAAGCAAGCTCGACATGGTTGCAAAGACGGAGCGACCAAAAGTCGCTTGGGACGCAAGCAGTGGTTCATGTTTGTAAACAGTAAAAGGGTCTATCCCCTACAAAAATGATCAATGAGTTTCTAATGTATTCTATAATAATACATCAGAAACTCAATAGAAACTCATTGATAATTTTTTCAAGGGATTGCTTAAAAGCAGAGACACCGCTTTGGCAAGCTACAAAGTAGGCAATGTACTGAGTCTTCAATGCGTCTTTGGACATGAGTGAGAAAACCTTTTGGAGACCCTGTATTTGGTGAGAGGTCAAGATCCCAGTAGAATGCTCCCAGCCAGCACCAGCTCGGCGCCTTCTGCTGGGCTTTAGGTGAGCGTGTGACAACGAGCTGTCGAAGCCACAAAGCTCACGCTTGAGGCATAGCATCTAATACCGGGTTCTGAACTTGACCCCGACTATAAATTATATCTAGGGTTCTGCGTTTTTGGATAAATCCGGTAAAATCCAAAAAATACATGCCGGTAAAAATATTTCAAGGTCAAATATATCTGAAAAACTCAAAATTCAAAAACTCAGTTGCAAAAAAAAAAAAAAAAAAAAAACTTCTGGGACTTAAAGACACTTTCTTCGTCCATGTTTTATTGTTTCCCCTCTGAACCCTTGTTAGAAAAGGCAGGCGTCCTCCTCATGACAGCGGCCGAACCGAGGTCGAATACATAGCGGGTTCAGGCTTGGGCCTTCCTCCCGGATGTTTTTCTTTCTAAGGCATTCACTTGCCCCCATGTGACCTCCTTTTTTCGCAGACTGAACCTTCGCACACGTTTCCCTCCCTGTCATCCTCGTTGACGATAGAAATTCGAGATTCAGTCAGTTGCATTAACGTGGCAATTTGGGTCAGTTGGTTCATGATCGTAGACAAGCACCGAAAAAATAGGCAGTGACAAGATGTTGACGTAAACACTGGCAAACTCTCAACTAACAAGCATTAGTTTTTGCCACAAATGCTCGAAATATTGACTGAAGGAAACTGCATCTGCAGTTACACTGTCCTTTACTGCTGCTCCCAAACATGACCCTGTTTGAAGTTGAACACCCTGAACTGCTAAACACCCCCTAAAAACTCTGAATATTGAGTGTCATAAACGAATTCTCCAAAAAACACAGAATTTTAGAAGAAAAAAAAATTAACTCCAAAAAAACACCTTCCGAGTTTCGAAAAAATAAACTCCAAAATCGCAAGGATCTTAATTATATCGCCTAATGGCACGAGTCAGTGATGCTGCACCGTGCCATTACATGCAGGGCATGTGGACTGTGTAAAAGCTTTGTGTCTAGCAAAATTAGTCCAAGGGGATGTTGATCAGTTACTTCTTGTGGATCAATTGTTCCTTAAAGGGGCCATGCAACGAGATTTGCTTGGAATGTTCTTCACTTTACACAAGCTTACTGGCACTAGTAGGACCCAAGTATACTCGCACACAACACCCCTGACTAAAAAACTGCTTTGTTACGGTGCCATTTCAAGAACAAAAGCGAGCGTTTTCTTTCAATCTCTTCTTCGCATAACTTGATGAAGTAGACGGGGAACGCAGTATCCCCTAGTGACGATATTTGAGTGCGGCTCGTAGATTGAACCCAAGCATTGCGTGAGCGCTCGATTCGGGCTCGTGATAATGATGGCTCGAGAAGCATTCGGGTAGTGGCCCATGTTTAATTGCTGCAATGACCACAATAGCCGAACCATAGCAATGTCTGGAACTCGGCACATGTCCTGTGCCTTGCCAACCCCAGTGCATGGCTATGACCAACACTAGTGGCATATAATCGACTCCAGATCATGCGACCACTTGTTCTGGTTGCGAGTTGAGGGGGTGAACGCTGATCGTTTTTCTTTCATTTTTCCTGTGACTTCTATGGCGTGTGGTGAAAAATAAACCAGTGTTTCATAGGTCATCAACATCAGGGATTCATTCCAGCCTGCCCAGCCAATGTCCTAATTGTTGTTGTTGTTGTTGTTTTTTAGAGATTGTATGTAGTTTTTTAGTTATCATGGATCAAAGTTTGGTTTCATGTGTCTACGGCAAAACCGAAACTATCTGCTAGAGGGATGGCAACACTGATCACCAGCTGTACGGCCGCGACGTGACGTCATTGTGGTGCTGCGGTAAGTGGTACAACCAATCAACTGCAGCCACACCGCGACGTGATGTCACGGGTGCTGAAATACGCGTCGCCCAGCGTTCCTTGACTAAAAGCTAACCAGCTTGCCACAAGCTAAAGATCAGCTGGTCGCATATTTAACATCCGTTTTAGTGGAGGGTGCGGCTTCACTTTGACGTTACATTTCGGCTGTGATCCTATTTCTTGCCACTAAAGTGATACCAGTCGTTTATTTTGGTTTCATTTTCATCCGGAGTTGCCCTTTAAAGGGATACTACAACGAAATTTTGGCGCTTATTTTTTGGTCTATATGTGTTCATAGCAGTCTTGTACACGTTACTAAAAAAATGTAATCGATTACAATTACTATTACTCTTGGCTAAAAAGTATTCGATTAGATTACTTGATTACTCGACAGCAAAAGTAATTGGACATTACTTTAAAAAGCAACCGTTACTTTTCCGATTACTTTATTGTGTGAAGACTTACATCTTTAGCGCTCATAACAATGAACTACTTCCAACCTCTATTTCACATTTTCACAAGTATTGAAGAAGAAAAAAGGGGTTCCCTCTTCGTGGTCGTTGCACCTCCATGGAATCTTTGGTTCCAAATAAAAGTTTTGTTTTCTTGCTTTATATATTTTCTTGTACAGGCAACCAAGAGGCCCTTACTCTCTTTCGCACACACACGCGCTTCTCGAGATATTAATCGCATGTGGATAAACTCGCATGTTATACAAATAGAGCAGCAGCTCCAGGATTTGGAACAGATCATGTGTATTATCCATTAGCGGAAGAGATCGCCCTGACCACTTCTCAACTCGAAACCTTGCTTGTCACGAAGACCACGTAGGAGAAATATGGGATCTGGACGTGTATTTGAACTGACTTTGTTATATTTTGCATAGATATTATTGGGTTCTGGTTATCCAACGGGCTGCGAGTAGGTACCGTAAGCAGGATATTTTATTTTTTTTATTTCGGTGTGTGTGTGCGTGAGGGGGCTAGTTTGAACTGAAGTCACTCTTTAGTTTGAACGAAGGACTTACGAAGCTACATTCTGCTGCCTCAAACTTCGCCCTGAATGGCCTTTGTCACGCACTGGGGCTTTCCTGGGGCTTCCCACTCCCAATCCCAGCCCCCCCCCCCCCAAAAAAAAAAAAACGGACATTTGATAGTAATTGTACATATAAAGGGGTTGACCTCGTTTATTACAGCTCCGCAAAAATCATTATTTTTTCCATTCCAAAAAAGATGCAAAATTTTATTTTTGTCATTTCAGAAAAAGAGGTGTGTGCGGGGGTGGACCCGTGGAAAATTAGGAACGGTTAGAAGTAATTTTTATTACTTAAAAAAGTAATCAGATTACTCTTGTGATTACTGTCTAATAAATGTAATTAACGAATTACAAAATTACTCCAAAAAGTAATCAATTACAAGTAATTTGATTACCAGTAATGCGTACGGTACAAGTCTGGTTCATAGGAGCAGTATCACATCGGACACACCAATAGCTTGTTAAAAAAGACACGAAAAGGCTTTTTAAAACGAATTACACAATTAGCAAAGAGCACCTGGTGGATGTCGCTAAAGCCTCGTTTGTAATGCCTGTGTAGGAAGCTTGACAGGAAGTGACGATAACTGTCTCGATTAGAACTATACATGCTTTAAACCTGACATCCTCCCGACAACTCTACGGCCAGCACAAGAGAAGAGGGGAGGAAGTCCCCACTCAATGGGACTCTCTTTTGTGTGTGCCAGACGTCGCTCTTCTTCCTCTACAAAATTATAGAAAATTAACTCGTCACTCAAAATTCACACAAAAACAGCTTTGGGGTCTTGATCGTTGGCGTACTTCGACCGATTCGGTGGCTGGAACGGCTAGGGCATCCTGACGACGTCAGCTTTGCTCATCCCGAGACAAACTACGTCACGATTGTGCCGGATGCGACGTGCTCTCCACTGGCTGCTCTTCGAGCGCTGGCCAGGGTGGACCGTTTATAACAAAAGATACAGCCATCAGGCTCAAAATGCAAATGCGTGATTGTCATTTACAGATATTGTGGATCCTATTTAACCTATTTTTGAGCACAACGGGTATATTTCAGATTTCCTTAAAGTTTCCCTTTAACATAATCCCAAACAAATGCAATAAAAAAAAATGTTTGTTTGATTGTCATTAGAAGGTTATGTTTAAAAAGGGTGTACATACCTAGGAGTAAACGACAACAGGAATTAATTTGCACCTTTGCTTTTCAATGTTTCATATATACAGGCCCCCAAAACTGATTTGATGGCTAATTATCAAATCCCACGGTTAAAATTATTTGTGTACAAACAATCATGACACCTTGCCTTATATCTAGAATAAATTTGTTTTTTTAGTTGTGAAACATCACGAAGCTCATGGTTATCAGCGGTATCGTTAAAGTATTGAGAAGCTCTAAATATAATGCTATACATTTGGGAAAATGAAATGCAGGGATTCTAAAGCATTAGCAATGCAAGACAGGCATGTCATAAGGATGGCAAAAT
This sequence comes from Ixodes ricinus, assembly GCA_037355805.1. Classification (NCBI taxonomy): domain Eukaryota; kingdom Metazoa; phylum Arthropoda; class Arachnida; order Ixodida; family Ixodidae; genus Ixodes; species Ixodes ricinus. Next base: position 96,527 of record JAZHYW010051209.1, read on the forward strand.
AAATTACTGGTATCATTTTAGTGGCACGAAATATGATCACAGCCTGAAATGTTACGTCAAAGTGAAGCCGCATACTCCACTAAAACTGATTTTAAAGATGTGACCAGCTGATCTATGTGATGCAAGGTTCAAACTAGATTTCATAGATGCAACGCTGGCAGTGTGATGATTGTTAGTAAGCACAAAGCAAACAGACCTATTTTGAACTACTTCAACTGCAGATGTTAATACATTGCTACAATCATTCAAATCAAATGATCTGATTGCAGAAGCAGAGAAAAGGACAGAAAGGCATGCATACACCTTTCTAGTAATGTCAAGTCACCAGCTACTATACTTGTACTCGGCTGTGCAAGGTGAGTTTTTTTATTGCGATAATTGATGTAACTGTCTGAAGAACTGAATGAACAACACAAACTGCTATGTTCATTTGGATGAAGATCTGTTCTCTGGACACTGGAACGATGGCAAATGCAAGCTAACACAAAATGCAGTGCATTCAATCTTTGCCCACAAGCACCATAAACTCCTCTTTTCCAAGGAACCGAGAAAAAGGTATAGTGTATGCATAGCATTTAAAATCTATCCATTAATCGACTGCTACTGTACAGACTTGCCGCCAGCTCACCGTGAAATTCTCTCGTCATATTGCTGTATCACGTTTCCCACGTGCGCATATGATACTGCATTGCTGCTTGTCACGCATTGACTACACGCTGGTTTTATTCTGCCCATGTGACTTGATTAGTGCGTCTTAGCTTGGAGCACATGGAACGAAAGTTTGCGCTGCACAAGCCAGGGATCCTAGGCTCAATCCCCACCTCTTCCTGTTTTGATCCGGATGAGCATCGTAACGGCAACCCCAGGCTAGCAGTCGTGCTGCGCTGGCTAACTGGAGAAACACCACGAAAAGTTGGCGGTAGCACCGCAGAATTGCCGCCTACTCACCACAGAGCCTGCTGTGTTGTCTGCTACCGTAAGGTGATTTGTGTTCAAAACAAGACTTCTAAGCTCGCTCAAACCATAACCAGTTATGAAAATGCTTTTACAGTGCTTACCTATGATATCAAAAACAGTTATCACTAGATAAATAGCCTAAATATAACGAAGCCCCGCTTTCTCCTATACGCGATACGTGCAACGTGCATGAGTTAGTGCCTTTTTACATTCGTCAGTAGTCGCCGACAAGGCGCTACATTTGGCGTTACTCCAGAGCCGCATATTAGGAGAGTTTGGCCAATGGGCAGAGCAAAGGTCGCCGCCAGCACCGAATATTCCCCTGCGGTTAGAGCGTAAACTAAAAGTGTGACACAGCATCCACCTATCAGCAGACCACGCACACAAAAATATTGGAAACGACATTTAAAGCGTGAAATAGAAGCGTTCAATCTCGGCGTCTCGAGACAATGGCATCAATAGCAAATCAGCAGCAATGATCGCAACTATGCAGTTTGCTCTGGTTTGGACGCACATTCGTTTATTCTACCGTTGAATAATCGCCCGTGAATATGGACGGGACGGAAACCTGAGATGCGCCAAGTTTTCAGTCACCAAGACGTTTTTACTCTAGAGACGCTAAACGGCTTAAATTAGTCGAGTCGCATTTTTAGAGCTCACGACCACCGCTAGGGGCTGTTTCGCAGCCTGTGGTTGGCTACGAGATGCTCGCCTATTCAAACCAAATAAGGGCGAAAGTCTCCCCATACACGGCTCTCAGTTACTCTGCTCTCTACGGGAGCATTCACAATAACTCTAGACGAAATTACACGAGTAAAAACATTCTATAGCCAACAAACTGAGACGCTGACGTTTGTCACGTGGAGCAGTTGCTGTAATAGAATAAGGCAAACGTTGTATGACAAAAAGGCTGTCTTATGAAACATGCATTCTAAAATCATTTTGGATACTACATTGTAAAAACACAGTACATAGCTGTTTGTTCGTAGTCACGCCAACAGCATTGCACGGAAAAACAACAACAATCAATCCAAACTTGAAAACGTAATGCAGCACAACTGATGCCAAGCCATTGAACCGTAGATATCACCACTGCCACACCATCAAAAAAAATTATAAAAAGAACGCTCCGAACAATCGAAAACAGCATTATTTTCATGCTCTCGCGCAGACAGAAATATCTCCGATGGGTGAAAATTGCTCCCCTTCCGTACGAATAGCAGTAGTCGGAAGACCGCTACGAAAACACAAAGTAACCAAAGCGTTGCGAAACAAAACCAGCATTCCCTTACGCAAGATCGGTCGTTCGCACACCGGTACGCTCCCAACGGGACAGAACCGGCGAGACAGATTACGATTGCGGCATAAAGCCCCGATTGATCCGCGAACACTCGTCGAGCAATCACCGCAACCACTCGAATCATCAGTTTCCCACCTGATGATGATCAACACGCACAGCGGCAGACGCTGCAGTAGGTACTACCGGTACAAACGTTGCGTGCTAAGAGCCGAAAATTTCATAATTTCTCCCCTCTTTCCTTTTTTATTTCTGCGCCAAAATCGCGTTAAGAAGAAGGCCGAGCACGCAACGAGGCAAATGAAGCGGTCGCTACGATGCCTCCGGGAAGGAGGAGAAAAAAATAATCAATATCGTTTTATATTCACAGAGCATCAAATTCTCGCGCATCGCAGCGGATGCGAGCGAGCAAAGGGTGGTGTTGAGTTCCGCCGCCACGAAAACCGATTCGTGTACTACGTCGGTTCGTCATTATTCACGACGATCCACCCCTGTCAGCGTTTTCTTGCGCCGCCAGAACAGGGCGAAAAAGACCCCCCTCAAGAACGAACTTTTTTTCTTTCAAAGATGAATAGTACTTTTTCTCGTTGTAACGTCGAATCGGAAACATGCAAGCCCTGAATAAGCGAATACACCGAGCGACTCGTGACAAGCGAGAGGTTAAAAAGGATCTAGGAACAAAACAAAATACCGAATTGGTCGATCGCGGTGTTTCAGTACGGCAGTATCGCCGCACGAAGATGACATTAGGTACCGACTTTACACCCCGACACCCTGAAAACGGGGCAGCAATATTAAGATCGGCGACGAAAGGGAAAAGAATATATAACGTATCGCCACAGTTCTCGGACTCATCTTGAAATTCCTGCGCTTGGGAGTAGCAGCGCGGTAGCTGCCCAACGACAGCTCAACGTGCGACGCTGTTTGCTCGTGTCAGGGAGGTATTTGCTCCGATCGAAGTGTACCGGCAGGTAGGTCAGTGTCTTATGTTTGTTCTGAGCGCTAGTTTGTGGACAATAAAGTGGTAATTACCTCGTAACCAGTCGGCGACGTGCTCCGGCGTCCATTCCGCTATGTTGATATACGCCATATTCCATCCGAGTACAGTGGTGCTGCCGCTCGCTGCAAGGTGGCGCTCACTGACTCGGCTGCAATTTTGAGGAGCATGGCGTCAATGGAGCGGCAGTACTCGCGCTTTGGAAGTGATCGGTCTTTCGAATAATATTACCGTGAATAAATATGCGATACGGACAACGTAAAACAAAATCATGGGTATCTTTGTACAAGCTTTTCGTATAACAATTGCGAAAAAAATAAAACAATAAAAGGCATCAAAAGGTGTCAATACCTAAACGCAAATCTCCCCCCCCCAAAAAAAACTAAAAAAAATCTGGTGTTGTACAGATATTGCAGGCCCCCCAGTCAAAAGAGCCGCTCCACCACTGCCTTTCTTATGCGTGTTCGTGCATGAATCTGGCGAGGGTTGTCCAGAGTACAGTTGCTCCGTTCAAGATATGCCTCCCAGGAGGTCTGAGTGCCGCGCACGGTTGCCGGACAACCCAAAGCCAACCTGCTTGAGGCCGTTCTTTTTACTTTTTATTTTTCTCCGCCGGTCCCCGTCACGATTTTCTCCGCGACCGGAAAAAGCTTTCGGTTCTCCTTTTCATCTTTTATTTCCTGGCCTTGGAGGGGGTGCCTCCGTCCGTCGTTGCGCTTTGTTGTGCGCGACTTTGTGTGCGTTTTTTTGTTTTTGTTTTTGTTTTTTCGTCTTGCTCATGATTTAGCTCGTAGCAGTAATGATCGCATGAGCAACACTAGGTTACGCGGCGGCAGCCGCCACCAAACGAGCGTGGAGGGCATTGTCTTTTTTCAGGCGGCCGCGGGTTGGCCGCGCGCTTTTATCTGCGTCGTCTGCTAGAAGGACCACAGCTTCTGTCGTCTGCTTCAGAACCGACCCCGTCGTCTGCTTGGACGGGGGAAACGCATGCGTCGTTTCCTCCGGAACAATGATTGTCCCTTGTTTTTATTGTCATGCCTACTTTTTTTAGCGTCTTAGGTTTATTGCGAGCGCGTGCGTCTCACTTTCTTTTCCTGCCTGATTATCATCTCGTTTTCTTTTCTTTCTTTTTTTATTTGCTTTTGTTAGAGCGTCGACCCTGTTGTCGTTCTTCGAGAAACTTTTTAATATATAATTAAAACTACCACGTATTGCCTTTGCTGTATGTTGATTTTAGCGACAAGGCGATGTGTGCCCCATATTGTATATTCCCTTTACTGAAAGGACAATTACTGACTCATTTTGAAAGATATCTTCCCTGGATCAACGTACCACTCAAAAGAAAACGTGCCATCGGACAAGAAGAACATGAGCATAGTTGTAAACCCGAGACTGGGGAAACCCGAGACTGGGGAGAACATATTGGTTTACTGAGCTATATATGCGTAAAATTCGAAAGCAAATTCTCTGTCTGAAAACAAGTTTCGCTTACGTGTGTGCTTTTGCATTATGTGCATGCGTGCGCTTTAGATATATATATATAGCTCAGGTTAGGTATCTCACGAAATCATTCATCAATAACAAACAGCAAACAAAAAATAGTAAGAAGCCATAAATCACCGGACTTCTCGGAAAGAACCAACGGCGAGGTTAGTTTTCAAGTGAAGGTAACAAGAAGAAACATTACATCAAAACGCAAATAAAAGAAGACAGTCGAGTTTCGAAACAACTGCTGGAAAACTGTACGTTGCATAATAATCGCATTCCTCCGCCTTTTGTAAATGGATTCAGCTTTCCCGCCACCGCAGCAGGACCACTCTCCAATACCGGTTGCTGCTGATTTTTCTTGTTTTTCGTTTTTTTCGTTTTCTGTTTTACAACTTGAATCGAAAGTTGAATGAAATCCTCCTTACTCGCTGACCGCCGGCCCTTATCTCGATCCCCTCTTGGGAATATGTTTCGTTTTTGATGCCCCCAAGTGCCGCCGGTGTTACCGTCTTCAGCTGCCCGGCTCTGGAGTCCCGAGGACGTGCGGTGAATCGCAAGCAACCGCCATCTTCTTCCAGGATTTCAATATAAGTTTCTGCTGTGTGCTTACCCGACGGCTCGAAAGGTCTTTGGCCGTAACCAGGGTGTAATTTTGATATGGGTTGGAGACGTATCGAAGGCGAAGATACGTTTATAGCCCCCGTCTGCTGGATCGTTGGCTTTCTTTGTTTATCTTTTCTGGCTACGAAACTTTGTGTTTTATAGTAGTAAAAGTTGATGCAAAGCTTAGCGGCGCTGATGATAAAACGGAAAATAAGTAAAAAGTTCTCATTTGGTTTATTTCCAGTTGTAATCGGCGAAAGCCCCCGTGTTACTCTTATGGAACTGATCAGCAACTAACAAAAAGAGTTAAATGTCGTTTGCTCTTGCACCCCTCCGCTAATCGACATGCTGCTTTCTCTCAAAGACTCAAACACAACTTTTCTCTCTCTCTCTCTCTCTCTCTCTCTCTCTCTCTCTCTCTCTCTCTCTCTCTCTCTCTCTCAGAGTATTCCTCTCTTTGTCCTGTCAGACACAAAAGATCGGCGGGCAAATTCGAACAATAATCACTAAAACATTTACACCCTTCAGGGTATAAAATTGGATTTCAGAAACTTACGTCCATGGCTACACCCTTTCAGCGCCCTTATTTCGGTTAATACGTCATTTTAATCGTAAAACAAAGAGCTGTTGCATGAAAAACCCTCCATTTTTGAAGGGTGCAAAAAGGTCGTGGGAAAGGGCGTTGCGGTGAAGTCGCGAACGCCCTTCATTTTGGCGGGTATTGGCTGCACTGACACCTGCTTCCAGCAGCGTTAACGATGGTTGTTTTAGAAACGATGTCGAAAGAGCTATTACCCGTACCAATGCTTTTAACTCGGGGATTCATTCCTTGAACTTGGATATATTACGCATCACTTGAAAGAGAGGAGCAACCGTACTTGTAACCTTTGTAATTGGGAATACGGTGACCTGTGATTGAGTGCTTTTGAATTGTCGGTATAAGGCGGTGGAGCAATCGACAGGTTCGTGATTCCTCCCTTGTGGGTTATTCATTGCGTGGTCTTTAGCTGTTACAGCAACACCCCCAGTATGGTGATAAAAACCCTATAGAATGCTGGCTCTTTAGCGGAGCACACTCTGTTAAGTTGAGAAATGTGGCAATCTTAGCAGGGCAGCTCTGCTAAACTCGACGGCATCCTATTTTTAGAATGTTCACCAACATCCTAAGGATGTTACTGTAACCCCCGTAAGGTGCTAGCCCTGGGACAAGCTAATTTAATCCCTTTGGGGTGTAAAAGAATTTAGTCTGTATACTCTGAAGCGGCACTGCTTTTGTGCGCCCTAAACGCAGCTGATCCAGTCCAGAGAAGATACGATGTACTCATTGACAGATTCTATTATCGCTCTCCAGTCAATGATACTGTGGCATCTGACGATAAGAACGCCGAAGCGATCTCAGGCGTTCTTATACGAATCACAAAACTATAAGCGCGAACACGATGTGCCTTTTTAATCTGTCAGTATCTATAGATGCTAATTCGTGGGCAGTGCAGGTAGATGCATCAACCCAAATTGCGTAGATCTTCGGTGTCGCTTTTTTCTGTCAAGGGTTGTGCTCATCGCTATCAAAGCACGGGCACGAGAAGGGGGTGTAACCGTGCAATCTCTGCAGAATACCTTGTTGGCGCACATTCGTGCGAGACAAGTACACTGTACGACACCCTACCTCAAAACCCAATACAACTTTTCGCCATCTGGATTATGGAACAAAAAATCTTATTGAATTCTCTCTGGATTTCAAGTTTTCAGACTGGGCAGGTTTCCAATGTCATTTCCAGGTAGATTTCTTGTTCCATAGTCCAAATAACGAAACGTTATATTGGGTTTTGTGGTATAGGGCACTGCTAACGCCAACAAGCAACTTCCTGTTTTCTTTTTGTCTGTTTTGTCTTTTTAAAATTTGAAAGCTGTCACCAAAGTCACTAGTGTGAAGCGAAGTGCTCACTCGGGGCACTAACTCAAGTCGTAGAATTTCGTGCCCACCAATACTCAGTGCGATGTGAAACGCGAAAGCGCGCCAACGACGCGTGTTCGCGCTAACAGGTGTCGCGCAGTGTGCGTTTTATTTAAACAACGTGCACTTTAAAAACAAAAGAAAAAGGTAAATATGCAATAGCCAGCCACGTAGCCAGGATTTCGTTTCGGTGGTGGGCCCGCCCATGACAAGATGCTGTATGAGGGGGAGGGGACGGCACGTAGCCAGGGGGGGGCATGGGGCCCGTCCCCCTCCCCCAATAATTTGGGGGGGGGGGACGGGCCCCATGTCCCCCCCCCCCTGGCTACGCGCCTGATGCATACGATATCTTTCCGACAGAACCCAACCAGCGAACAACGGGTGAATCCTAGCGAGTTTGACCCTGCGCACATCTTGTTTTTCACGTCGAGTGGTATGCGGCGAGAAATAGATGGAGAGAAGGCGCGGAGACGTCAGAACGTCGAGCTCTGGTTGGAACGATAAGTGGGTAGACCTAATGCTAGCTGTCGAACGCGGAACGCAGGCGTCAGGCGTTTGGCTTCCGTATTCGAACGCGTTCGACGAGTGCAGTGGAGACAAAGGCAGCTAGCTTCAGGTCTACCCCCTAATCAGTCCAATCAGAGCTCGGCGTTCTGATGTCCCCGCGCGCTCCTGTCCCCTCCCTTCCCGCAGTTTCTCGGCGCATTCTCAGCTTTTTCATTCGCTGGGAGATTCATTCGCCTCCGCTGTTCCAAGTGAGGATAATCATCTGCGTGTTTGGCGAAAATGTTAACGCGCAGGATTTCTTTCTTTTTGCATTGCGTTTGCGCTCCTGTTTCTGAGAAAGGCGAACGAAACTTTTGAGATGGAGCATAGATGTGTGTACCGCTCAAAACAGCCATCCATACTATAGCTGTACGTGGACTCTTTTTCTCTTTTATTTTTCTGCATGGCATCCGAGAATAGCAACATTCAACAAAAAACAAAAGAAAGCATGCCCTTGGAAATTCAACACACTAACACAGACATATTTTTTTTGTTTTAAAAAAGCCGTCTATTACTTTTTTTTAATTCTATGTTGTGTTTTTGTTGTTTTGTTTTTTATATAAAAAAAAGTCGCCTCTAGGATTCCTCCCCCTCCTTTAGATCCGCCCTTACGTTTGAATACGCCAAGGGTGCTACGTCGAGTCACAACCTTCGAGTCATCGGCACAGATGTCCCGGTGTCTGCCCGCCGTATACCACAACGTAACATAAGAAGACGTAGCTGTACGCTGCTGGGCTCGTTCGATTTCCCTGCACTTTCTGCACCAGCTTGGTGCCCATCGCAGAACCCGATTCACGAGTGCAGCCTATTTTAAAACACATACAGCAAGTGCGCTGCACTGCACTTTTCTGCATGTGGCGTTGGCTCGTGCGCTGGTACACCGAACGGGCCTACTGTGTTACTCTGTGAATGTTATGAAATCTGCTTCGTCATGGACATTCAGCCGAATCTAATTTACCTCGAGCTCTCGCGTCACGTCACCTCCTCCGCGACGCCTTGTGGAAAGCACCAGACAGGTCTCGTGTTCTAGGGGGCGTTCACGCTTTCAAAAGTCACAACCTCCGTGCACTTCATCTATACGGTTCTTACCAATCCTCAAACGTCAGCACCTTTGTCAACTGCAGTTGTATGTCAAAACAAAAGAAGAAAGAGGGGGGGGGGGGCTTCTTAGCAGTCTTGGGTAGTAACGGGTTACTAGTAACGCGTTACTGTAATTTCGTTACTTTTTTGGTAACTTGTAACTGTAACGAGTTACTTTTTAAAAATTTAACTTGTAACTGTAGTTCTATTACTTTTTTATGAGGTAACGATGAAAGTAACGACGTTACTTTTGTCGAAGCACAATTTAGCCATTTTTTGCGCTTTCCAAATTGTCTGTTCCGACATTTCGAGTGTCAAGTTATTTTTTGCACAAACTTTGAAGACGTTCTTTCTTGCGAGTCACGACCCGAATATAGGCACATGTAGATTTGATTAAAAAAAAGTAGCTATCTTTAGCATGCGCTTGTACTTTGTGACACTTGCATCTTAATTAGTATCTTAAAGCACTATCTCTTTTGCGTGTTTTTTTTTGTTTTTTTTTGTTTTTTGCGCAAACACTTTTCATTTGGGTGAATCAGCCGTAGAACAACAATACACGCGCAGGCATCATGCGAATGTTTCGTATTTTGATTAGCGCCACTACTCTGGCGTAGTGCATGTCAACAGTTGAGGCAAAATTTACTGCTGTTTGCGCGGGGTTTGTTTCTGGCTTGCCGGGTACGAACTGAAATATGTCCAGGTACTCTATGAACCCAGCGCAACCGTCAACGAGCCAGCAATGTGATAGTGCTACCAAGGGTATGAATGTTGATGAAAACAAATAACTACCATGGCCGCCGTACAGAAAGTATTTTGCTGTGGTGGAGGCGGTTACTAATAACTTGACTGCAGGAAACGGCACTCTGTTACCTCAACGCCTACCCGGCAATCAAAAACCTGTTCCTGAGACACAACACAGCAATCCCATCCAGCGCGCCAGATGAGCGCCTGTTCAACAAGGGCAGGGACGTGTTCGTTATCAAACGAGGGAAACTTTCAGACACTAATTTCGAGAAGCAACTGCTGCTAAGTTACTATTTGAAGTAAAAGTATACTTTTTTAATTTTATGCAATAAAACTTGGGAAAAAGCGTTTTCTAGTTTTTTCTAAAATTTTTTGTTATAGAAAAGTAGCTGAAAAGTAACGTGGTTACTTTTTAAAAGTAACTGTAACTGTAACGAGTTACTCTTTTGTTGCGGTAACTGTAACGGTAACTTCGCAACTTTTTCTGAAAGTAACTGTAACTGTAATGAATTACTTTTTTAAAAGTAACTTACCCAAGACTGCTTCTTAGACATTTTAAAAAGTTGCGTGAAAGCATTGCGGAAAAATGGGCCGAAAGCGCGGCCTCACCCCGCATCTCTCGAATAGTTCCGACGCCTCTGAAGGCCAGCACAGCGCTCGTGGCCAATCAGCGTACTTGGTTCGGGCAACCGAAATGACGTCACGTGGACTCGGCGCCATCAGCAGGTATAATTTGACAGCGCGCGTAGCCTTGTCCTGGGCACGTGACCCGCGTTGCCTCGTCCAACAGCGAAACTGCGAAATCTCGACAGTTATAACGCCTAAACAGCCTTGCTTCATTCGAGTGCGCAAGATAAGCTTCTTGAGACAGAGAGAGAGAGAGAACCTGGTTGAAGGTAACCGTAATTGCCCTTACGCAACCTAATCACAAATCCCTGGCCTTAAGTTAGGGTTTAATTGGTGTCGTACACACTCTCCTCCTCTCGCGTTTGTTTAGCTCGGAAAAGTGACGAAAGCATTGTTCTTTTCCTTACTAAATTGCGTTCGGCCTTGATTGTGTATCGTAGGCACGCCGTACGCTTTCATTCATTCCGCGTCCGGGAACCGCCATTAGCCTTAATTGCGCGCGATTACAGCATGGGTGTAGGCTGCAAGCGGTGGTGTAGAAATTGTATTTTGGCAACTGGAAGCTTGCATCGTGTCTAAACATAGACACACACCACAACAAAAATGCTGTGGTGTTTCTTTGTTGTTGATTGTTTTTTTCCGATGGGAACTTTTGCTTTTTTTTACTTTAGAGTAAATTAATAAGTAGTCAAGAGACAATTGGTAGACAAATTCAAGAAACTCTAGGAAAGCCTACAGAGTAGCATTTAAACAAAAAACTACAAAACAGCCATAGACAAAATAGAAACGTTGTGTCCCGTCTCTATCTTTTTAGTACTTGGTACTTGTTTTCTTTGATTTTATTAAACTCTATAAAGAGTTCTTATACACCCATAATGATGGTTACACTTATATTGTGGTTCTGCAGGTGTATGACCGCCACCTTGAAAAAGCTTTCCGCTCAAAATTCAAGATGGTTCACTTTTACTAGCTTCTTTGTATCCTTGCATGTGTAGACCACGTTCATTTAAAATGCACTTACCTTTTCCCGCTGACTTTTCAGGATCACCAATAAGAAAAGCAAGAAGCGTCACAACTCTGCTATATAATGATCTTTACATTAGTAACGGAAAACATAAAAAAAGTTGACATGGGACTCTGACATCTCTATTTTAATAAGAAAAGCTATCAGCTCTTTCATGTCACTTGGCGCCATGAATGTCTTAAACTCTATATATTTCAAAAATAAAAAGTCGTTCTATATCCGTTTGTTTGTATTTGTTTATTTCCCGTGTGCCTAACGTGTTTCCGCACCATGTATACGAGACAGCCAAATATCGCAATAAAGCTAACAACAAATTTACGAGAAAGTTAACACCTCAATTGAGCTGAAAATGCCTACGATCAGGCTTTCGCGTCGTTACTTATGCGCCGTGAGCAAAGATGCAGCAGAAATGACGTAGCTCTTTTCGTGGTATAGTTGTGCGGTTTATTTTTCTCTCCGCCACCATGAAGTAAGAAAGGGAGGGAAAGAAGGAGGGAAAGAAGAGAACGGCGCGCGGGCTCTTCAAATGTCGTCAAGTATTTTTGGGGAGGCGAAAATATTCAAGCTCGATTTCTGAGTTGATTTATAGAAACTTTCCAGAGTATCATTTACCCTTTTTTTAAATTCCGAAGAGGCAATTTCCTAAACAATTTTGTATCAAATGCACCACCGACTATTTAGCTCTGTAGGGTAAAAATCAGCAGAACCCATCCTTTGGGGATGATTATCTACGTTAATGCGAATAGCATCAAACGGTGCGGAGTTATGCGCGTTCGTCAGGTGGCCGGCACACTCTAGATACGCCAGCCCACTCTTGAGGCGATTCTAAATTTGTTGACACTTTCACAGCCCTGCGCACGATCTCCCGCAGCCCAGCACGTGCGTTTGTGTCACTTAGGAAGGCGAGCAAAGCACGCGCCATACGCACAAACACTCAAAATGGTACCGACCAGACTTTCTGGCGTCTCAGCTAGTCTCAACCACGGCTCTGGTCTCAACCAATCGCGTACTCTAAACGGTTGTTTATATCTTTACCACAGGACGCGCTTTACAGCGCTGTCACAGCTACCGGTGCGCGCGCGTTCCATGCACGAGGGGCTCATTCCGCTCTCGTGAGGCTGAACACTGACCGCTAGCTCACCCCTCTCCCGCGCTCGGGAGAGGGTGATGTAGTGGCCGTGCTCAGCCTCACGAGAGCGGAATGAGCCCTCGTGCATGGAACGCGCATATGCATCAGCTGGTGACAGCGCTGTAAGCGCGTCCCATGGTAAAGATATAAACAACCGTTTAGAGTTCGTTGAATGACTGCCTTCATAGCTCTGTGGTTAGCGCGTCTGCCTGCTGATCAAAGGGTCAACGGGTCGAATCCCAGCCGGCGCCGGTCTTTTTTATTTATTTATCGACCCGCGGCGTAAAGCCCGGTTCACACAGTTGCGTTTGACTGCGTTTGACTGCGTTGCGGTAGCGAGACACCAGGACATCCCTGCTTCTTATATCGCGTGCCAAAAGATTCCTTGAATTGGATTCCATGCTTCATACGAAGCACAGATGTGCCGGTGACTCGCTTTCGGTTCTCGCCGCAACGCAGTCAAACGCAGTCAAACGCAAGTGTGTGAACCGGCCTTAAGGGGTTAGATAGCCAGATGGATACATAGATAGACGAAAAGTGCGTGAAGTATCCAAAGAGATGCTACTCGCATTAAAAATATGGAAAGGAAGCGGAGCTTGCTTTCGAATATGCTTATTACAATACTTGTATTCAACTCAAAAACCGTAGTGAAAAGGTCGGTCTTAATCTTTTTTTTTTATTTTTCACTAATTTTCTTATTTATGTATTGAACGAAGATATGTTTCGGTGGATCTCAAATTACCTTTACGTTTCTCTTCGTTTTTTTTTTATAAGACGTACTTATTTTAAGTTTTGAAAGCATCGTTCCTTCTTCAGACAACCAAATGTTGTAAGAATTACTTCACGCAGCGCACGGATAATGCGCAAAACTTCCTTTTTCTCCTTCGTGTGACAACGAGTATATGGGAATACATCTCACTCCGCGAAAATCTAATGACCTCGTCGTGGACAGGTTCCGCATAGTTAGTACGGCTGGACGCGCCGCACTTTTTGGGGGTTTTCCCCGCTGAATTGGAAGGCGCGGCTGCCGCCATCTACCGCCGTGTAAGGTCCCTATTTTATCGTCGTGGAGACTCGAGCGCCAGTAGAGACAACGGTCTGCCTCGGCGAACCCGTCGCCAGGCGGCTGTGCACAGCCGCTTGGCGACGGGTTCGCCGAGACATGAGCAGCGCGATGCGGATGCGCTCTCTCGGACACGCGTGGTGCTCATACTGCTATTGGCGATGTGTGCGATCGAAAGCGTCGCTGTGGTCGTCCTTCCACGATTGGCCGAATGCTGACTATGACGTCAGCAAAGGAGTTCTCATGGGTGGAATTAAGAGGAACCAGAGGACTTCAATTTTGACGGTGTTGACAGTGTTGGTCGAAAAACGCTATGATTTCAAGCTTCCGCCATGATAATTACAAACACCATCAAACTTGTTGTTCGCAAAGCAATGACGTCACGAAAGGTAACCGTACGAGGGCGCCACCGAAACATCTCGCCGCTAATACGGGAAGATTTCGCTCTGTATGCAATGTATTCTTATGTATTCTCCCTAGGGCAAGGTATTTGGTTCTGGTTTCGTACTTATCGTTCCCAGATAGACTGAAAGTGGATGGAAATGGATTGGCAGCAACTGAGAAGACAACGACAAAGTCGTGCTCGACTTAAGCGCAATCTACGTCCTTTCCGGTTTTTTTTTTTTTTAGGTGTTTATAATGATAGCGCAGCATTAATGAGCGCAACCCTCGAGAGTTCAATCTCCTTGACAGTCAATCCTCTAAACCAGTGCAACGCAAAAAAAAAAAAAGAAGAGAAAGTACAACAATGTTGATTGTCGAGGAAAGACAAATATGAGTGGCATGTCAATCGTCAAAAAACCGATTGTAAAAGGGGAGAGAAAAAGCTTTATAATCCCTTGTTTAAACGAAGGTGTATGACAATTAGTCCACGAAATGCAAACGGTCCTTGAAGAAAGTAAGCAGTTATAATCAGTGAGCCGAGGGGGGTAAAAAATCCCTCTATATTAATGGTTCACAGAAAATGACGCATAGCCTACTTGCGTACCAAGCCAGACAGGAAACGCTATGAGACAAACACCGTGTCGTTGTAGTTTCCTGCGTCTCTTCTTGGCCCGCACCCAAAGAGGTGTTCGGAAAAGAATTAGGAGTGGGGAGTTGGCACTACGTGACTCAGAGCGCTCAGAGGCTAGTATTGGCGTCGTAATTGTCGTCTAATTTTTTATTTTATTTTTGGCTTCTTGGGTTATTACGACGCACTGTACCGGGGTACTGGGAGAGCTGTCGAGCATTCACCGGCATCTCAATTACGGGATCACGGGTACATAGGCAACGTTGGTTCACCGTCAACAGGCTGCAAGAAGAGATATAGAGAATCACCGGAAATCCAGTAGTACTATTCATGGTGTTTCAAAATTAGATAAATGCATCCTGCTTACACGAGTTGTGGCTATAATAAATAACGAGACTGCATGGTGGCAAAAGTGTGCTTCAACGTTTCCGATTCCCCTATCTCTACACCGTCGCATGCGAATGTTCCATTGTTGGAAACAGTGCTGCAGGTCATCATGTGTAAACCCCTTCAATGACGCCGCCATTTTTTTTTTCCTTTGCCTCGATTGTGGTTTCTGCCTCGCAATTTTTATTCGCGGGAACGTGGGAGTTTTAAAGTGCGTCGATTGTCGTTTTGTTTCCAGATTGTATTCTAAGCCTTGTCACACAGGATGAGCTTTTCCGACCGAGGTCCCGCTGCGAGTCGTTTCACGGAGCCACTGCTAATCTGTTTCGGGCGTCTTTCTGCTCCTGACTGACAATTTGGGGCACCATTTTGGCATGCACTTTAAACGTGTTCTTTTTGGTCATGTAAAATATGTTGTAGTAGTTATGTTTATCAACGTGCACTTTACCTGCTATCATCGGCAAGATTAGTCGCCAATCGTTGTGGAGAATTCGACTAACTTTCGCAACGTTTTGTTCAATCAAGAGCGGGAGGACGCGCGGAAACAAATTTGCGCACACTTACGGAACGACTCGCAGCAAAACCTCGCCGGAAAGGATCATCACATGTGACGAAATGTTGATTTTTCAGTATTCTGAAAAAAATGCGCGTGTCACCGAGAATGCAAATGGCAATGCGAGAAATGCGGACGAGATAAAGAAGAAAGCGGCGGCGCTGCCGAAGGAGCTATGCTCTGTTTCACCTTGTGTTGTACCGCAGGAAAGGCTACAAGCGCGAGCTCCTTGCTCTAAAGCACATCTCGGCGGCACACGCTCTCGTGCACCAAGAGCAGCTGCCAACGCTATGAGCTCGCGCTTCTATAGCCTTCGCTGCGGCACAAGATAAGGTGAAACGAAGTATAGTTTACACATGATGACCTGCAGCAGCTTCCAACGAAGGATAAATAAGCGAGGGGAGTACGTTGAAGGGGTTATTTGTTAGGTTGTAAGGTTGCAATAACAAACCACGTCTTTACCATCCTGCTGCTTAGCCACACCTGTATACGGAGCGCGAAACAACCCAAACAAGCCATCGCCGCCAAGTACTTGGGAAGCGTTTTCACAAAAATCACCGGCGAGCTTGCAGTAGAAATAAAATTATCTTTTAGTTGCACTTTCATATTATGTAAGCAGTTTTATATGGTCGTCTCCGGCCTGAAAACTATATAGGGGCCAGGGAAAACCCAATTGCATACGGCATGCAAGCTCGTCTGCTCCTTGCTTGCCTCGTGCGTTTGTTTACTCACCAAAACAGGCCCCCGTTTTCCCTTATACATTTCCCCCTATCCATCTTTCCCTTATACGAACGGCGAATTGAAGAGCTATCACCACCGACATCTTCCAAGCTAGCACTGTGGATCAAAAGTCAAGTTTGTTGCGCGAAAAGTCATACAGAGGAAGTTATTCTGTCTTTTAAAGAAGGCATTCCGCATTCTTCCGCATTGCGTGGTCATTCGACCAGTGTCAGTGCAGTCTAGGCGGTCCTTGCAGCAGTGATTATACGCGCTAATCAAGTTCTATAGCCCTTGCTTTGGCTCCACGGGCACCAGAAGCTGGCCTCTGGTTTATGGGAGCAGATTCTGTTCCCTTTTTCATGTCGTGGTTCTTGCAGAGTTGAGAACGTTGCGCAACTTGACTCTCCAGTGTATTTCTGGTTGCTCGCCAGATTTGGTTGAACAGATTTGGCCAACACTACCCAAAGTAGCTCCTATGGTTACATGTGCCATTAAAAAAAATACGACAGTGATTACAAAATGAAAGTGGTTTCGTCAAACGCAATGACGTACAGAGGAGAAATATCGACGGGCCTTGCCCCTCGCCTTCTGAGCATAGTAAAATGTCACGCGTCTGTTTATGTTTCCGAAAAGGCTGGGCTTTCGGCGAGACTGTCCACAATACACGATTGTTTCGCTTTAGGTTCAGACGTAGCAGTAGCAGCAAACGCCGTGCCTGAAGACGTTGGCCACTGTGTCGCTGCTCTCGGCTGCCTCCCCGACCTGGCCCAAAACCTGTTCAGGCAGCGACGGCAGCGACTGGTATTAAACCCGAGCAGCCTCCCCTCTTCAAAACAACGCTCCGGGCATTTCCGGTGAGGCTCTCCCAGCGCCTCCTTGCCTGCCGCTTCTTCTGGTGCAGTTTTGCTTTCCATTTAAAGGCCATCAGCTGCCGATGCTCGCCGGGCCCTGCCTCGCGCTGAAGGCAGCGCCGTCGGTTCATCCGCTGACCCCTCTGGCGGAGGCCTCGCCAACTAATGATGGGGACCGACAGGGAGGCCATTTGTCTTGATGGGGGCCGACGGGCCTTGTTGTGTCTCTTGGATGCGCTACTAGCTCGACTTTCTCGTGAGAGTTGGTGTCACTGCGTGCGTTTTGTTTTCGGTAAAATTTGAGTAGTTTCCAGGCCTTCTTTTTACTTTTTGTTGTTGTGGCTGTGGTTATTTTTTAACTCATCTCTATTAAGTACCTATCTCTTAAAAGTGTAAGCATTGTAAAAATAAAACGGGACAACTGGTATTAATTCTTCATCTAGTACTTTTTTTCCCTTTTCTGCTGTTGTCTTTTGTAACGCATTTATGATTATTTATGTTTTAACTATATGTTTTTGCGAGGTAGTTTCCTGAAATACCTTTTGCTCATCAAAATGTGCAGATAAACAGTAATATTCGAATGCAAGTTTCATGTCGCCATTTGAAAAAGATCTGATGGGACGCGAACCAATAAAGACATTAGTTTATGCTAAATTACAAACAAATAATTCTATTTGTAACTTTCGCGGCTCTCTTGTTTCCGTCGTGCAATCGCAATCCTTTTGGTTTTAACGTAAACCCTGCACGCGTCTGAAAGCTTCAATGCGCTCACACTCTTTGCAAATTCATCAAGAAAGCAGTCGAACGACTTGCAAGAGCCAATTAGCATTTCTACGAGAAGAAAAAAAGAAGAAAAAAAGAAGATTCAAGTTGGCTTGCCCGCGACCAGTGTCCCAGCACAGTTATCACATTACAGACTTAAAATCTTACATGAAGACAGAAACTCGTCCCCAAGTGTTTTGAGTGGCGCGCAATGTGATATAATATTTTAACTTTTTTTTATTTTATTTATAGAGAACATCACAAGAAGCTGCGCGCGTTCGTGGAGTGTTGAAATTATCATTCGGTAGCAGCTCCAGTCGGCGTCAGGTTAGGAATGCAGTAAATGCTCCGCCTCTAGCGCGAGGAGCTTTCCGCTTACGATAGCAACTCGACGCCCGCACAGCCAAAGCTGCAGTGGGAGGCAACGCGAGTGCATGCTGGAAGCTGAGTTCCTATACTGCATTTTCAACCCTGTCACCGACTATAGACCAACACGCGGCCCTGACGTCACGCAGCGGCGGTGGCGCTGTCGATGGCACTGCGCATGGGCAGACGCTTCACCTCACGCGAATTCGGTTTCTGCGCATGCGCAGTGCTTACACCTGGTGTGGGCAAACGCCGGCTTATTTATAAACAGCGTATTGGTCTATACGGAGAGCAAGTCGTCTGCTTCTTGTGAAGGAGTTACGGTGACGTCACCAAGACGCCGAGCTCTGATTGGCTTGATTGAAAGGATAGTGGGTAGACCTCAATGCTAGATGCCTTGAGATCTACCCACTATTTTTTTAATCAGCCAATCAGAGCTTGGCGTTTTGGTGACGTCACCGCAACGCCTGTGCAAGAAGCAGACGAACTTGCGCTCTGTATAGATTTCTAGCAGCCGCAAAAGCCTTGAAACAATGCCGCACTCTTCTCAATTTATGCTATATATAATATACGGAGATATGCAGATACAAAGCGTGAAGCTTTTGTTCCTGAAGCCGCGTTGGTTCGGAAAAGAAGAATTCGTTTTTGTCCTAAAGAATAGACAGGTGATAATGATTGGCATTCTCACGCTATGAGCCTATATAACATGCAGTCATAGCAAACTGACTAGTTATATCAAACTACGCTTTCGTGACAAGCTATCCACTTAGGAGAAACTACGCATTTATAACAAATTACGCAATCATGTGCCAACAAGTGATCAAACGAGAAGCTAACCATAATCGCGTAAGGTTTCCTTTCTTGGGAAGCGAAATGCCACTCGACGTATTTTATATCGAGAAGGTCACTTTCAATTATTGTTATGGGTCTATTTGATAACCGGAGCTTACATCTTCGGCACCACCTCTTGTTCACAAATTTGACCGTTGCGCCCAGTTGCAAAAGGTGGCGCTCAAGAGCGAAGAAAATGTTTATTCTAATAGTATTTATTAATATTAAAGGTTAGTACTATTATTAATGCAATGTGTTAAAAGGTATAGGAGTAAGCGCAATTCGGATTTTGCGATTGCTGAGGACAAAATGTAGTTAAATTACGACTGCAATTACTTTAATTAAATTATTGAACTGCAATTACAAATTACTTTGGAAATTAATTATTTTACAGTAATTAAATTACTGAAACTAACCCAAGTATGCTAAATTCTGTACTCGTAATCACCTTAGGAACCGTAAAAAAAATTAAAAAAAGGAGTTAGGATTTTTGAGGATTGTCTATAATTTCCTCCTTATGTGGTGAATAAACATGAGAAGGTGCATTTTAAACTTAGCGCTGAAACAGTATTTCATATTTCTTTGGCGTATCTTCCAGTTCTTGAGAGCGCATATAATTCAAAAAGAAAATACATGCAAAGTCGAGTTTATATATATTTAGGAAGTACTATTTGACATATTGAGAAATAGAGCTGGTGGGGACCGTGGACGCCAAAAAATACCGTGACCGCTCTTTCAACTCATATAGTGACCGCCGGGGGTATACACATGCTTCAAACGTCAAAAGCACTGTTTCTTTCCCCGACAACCCAATCTCGCAGGAACTATACTTTGCGCAGCGTATATAAATGTTGGGCTAAACTTTTTTCTTCTTTTTTTTTTTATGTGACAACGAATGTCGTAATTTAAAACGCTGTGTAGGAATTAAGGAGGTCGCCACCCGATTAAAACGTCTCAGCCGTATGCATCCAACCATCCATACATCCAGGTTGCTCACAAGGTGACAAGGTGTTATACTTGAGAAGTTTGCGAACGGTGTTTGCTCTTCGTTCGTCCGCAGGGGCGCTGGGCCATCAGGACTGCCTCTCTTGACCCGCTTCTCTTCGAGAACTCGGCAGCAGAACTCGTTTGTTTGTGCGCGAGTTCAAATGTCGACGAGCACTTGGCGAGCGGGTCAAGGGAGTTTTCCTACTAGAGAAAAACAAACATAAGAGAAAAACAGAACCAAAAAAGGAGGCGGCGTTTTCTCGCATTTACAATTTTAATCCTTTCCAAACTATGTACGACCGCCCGCTATAATTAGAAGGAAAGCGCAGTTCTGCTCGGGCGTGATCAATGGCGACCCCGTTCTGCAAACAACGCGATTGGATTGTCTCTCGTTTCTTATCTCGACGGGGGAAAAAGAAGAAAACAAAATAGTTGCCAAAGACCTTCTTTCGGAACCCCGAAAGTTGCTGGACAACTTGCGGAGTCTACCGCGGATTTGATTTCCTCGTTATATACCAGCTGCGTTATTATTACGGAGGCATGTGGTTTAGAGAAGCTCGTTTTAGAGAACGCCGTTTTACCGACCCCAGTTTATCGAATCCCTGTATAGAGAAACCCAGTTTAGACAAAGTGTCGATGAGCCTCCTTTAAAGGGTAACTGCAAAGAAAAAAAGTGTATTTTTAAACAGCCTAATTAGGACAAGCATGTCACAAAACAATTTTTCCGCCAAAAACAAAATTTTTTGCAGCAATATTTATTGCGCAGGACTGATTTTAGTTTGCGGCTATTTCACCCGTTTTGAATCGCGCGCCACGAAGTTGCTATTAAACGTCACAGAGTAGCTGCTATACGTCACGGAGTGACGTATACCGGCCACTCTGCGGGCGTCGAAAAGAGCGGGAGTTTCAAATGCGGAGAGGTGGGACTCCGACTAAATTACGTCCTGTGGCATAAATATTGCTAGAAAAAATTGTTTTTTCGCGGAAGATTTGTTTCATGGCATGCTTTAAAAAAACACTTTTTTTTCTTTGCAGTTATTCGGCCGCCGCGAAGCGGCGTGTATGGATAGATCACGTGAGTTAACATTTTTGTAAAGAGTCGCCGCAGACTGTTGCCGAGAAGCGGCGTAAACGCGTGGAGGGGGTGCTTAACACCTGCCCCAGTGATTCACGCGCGAAGTAAGGAAATCTTCTTTAAACAGCGTTTCTTTTCGATAAATGGCGTTTCTCTATATTGATGCTCCGCTTTCTCTACACCGAGCTTCAATAAAACGTGTACATCCTCTAAAACGTGTTTCGATGAAATGGCGTACGATGAACCGTAGTGAACCTGCGTATTAGGACCCGTTCACACACTTGCAACCGACTATACGACTGAGTGAGACAAGACCAGATGCGCTGCTGCGGAGCAGGTCCTAAGGCTTGAGACTCACGGGTTGCTATGGCAACAGCTGCGTAGCTGCTGTTGCCATAGCAATCCGTGCGTCGCACGCTGTTGCAGTTGCGTTTGGTCAGGCTAGACGCAAGTGTGTGAACCAACCTTTACGATGGATTGCAGCGGATGTTGCGAGGTGCCAAAGCCAATCCAATGCAATGGTAGTGTCACGTGACCTTCTGGAAAGGTGCAGCGATGCGTTGATCGTCAACTCACGTGACACACTCACCGCGCTGGACTGGTTGGGATGGCCCATATGCGTTCGCTGCTGGCCGTCGTAAGGTCAAACGGAGCGTAAAAGCAGTTTATTCGCACGGCTTTGCTTAACGACCCGTGCGTTTACTTACCCAGCCAGAGAACTTCGAGAGCAGAGATGGCAAAATTACTTCTAAAATGTATTTAAATTACATTACTAATTACTTTTCGGAAAACTACAAAAATGTAATTGAATTCCAGTACAAATTACTGCAGACTAAAAGTAACGACATTACATTACAATCACTGTCCAAAAGTAATAATTACTTTGACATTACTTTTTAATACCTTGAGGCAGTAATTCGTGCTCATTTACTCAGATTTTTCTATTTGCACCGCAACAGCCTTACGCGCCTCAAGGGGAACCATACTGGACAGTTGTCTTGCTGGCGCACACTACATTAGTGTTAAACATGATGAATAGCTTCTTCTCTGGATGTGACCAAAAGACAGTCGACTCACCAATTTCGCTGTTCATTCAACGGTGAAGATCCTTAAATAAAAGGAGGTATATGTTTCCGTCTTCCTGATTTAGAAGAAGTTAGAGTCCGTGTCAGTATGTTAAGTCGGGCCATGGGAGCTCGTTCTTACAAGGAGTCGTCACGTGAAACATTTCCCTTCCGCCTCGAACGCGATCTAATCCATCTAATCCTATTCTCCCAAGAGCACTAGTTGGCGTATTTCCGGTCATTGCTCTCGAGGAGTATTGTTCCCAAACACCCGAAGAGCCCAAGTGATTGCGCGTTGTCACACAAGAAGACTGGATATTCGCTAGGCAGAAGCAGAGCCGTATATGTAGAGAGTTTGGTCATTCGTTGGGAGTATAGGAGACACATGCGGAAGCGCCATTGGCCGAAAGCGGGCAGGGCGTGTTCCAGGGCGTCTTCACAAATTTGAGAGTGGCCAACCAGGAGCCGCAATAATACCCTGGTGGTGGTCGCGAGAAACAAACTTAATAAGTGTGTCGGAGTAACTCTCGGTGACTGAAAATGAGGTGCACGTGATGTTTCAATCACGGTCATCCAAAATCACGGTGGAAGAGTGCGACTAGCGGAACGATCGACATAATCCGTAAGCCAGGTGCCGAGGGCCGGGAATCTGCCGTCAGAGCAAAACAGAGTTGAGTGGCACACTCGTTTCTTACATCTTTCTGCATGGTCATGATCAAAACATCACGTGCACCATATTTTCAACCTCAAAGGGGTTACTAACTCTTACGGGCTTAATAAAACCATATACCAACATTTACCTACGATTAAAACAGTTTTCGCTACCACCACTAGAAGATTTTTTTCGGCTTCTGGTTGGCCAAAAGAGCATGTCAAACCGACTTTCTGCGTCTGGTGCACGCCGCCCTGGCTGTGCCCGCGCCTCCCATTGATCAAGAAGCGTTCCCAGGTCAGGAACTTGCTGGCGCGAGCATTCGTAAATTGTGTACTTTCCCAAAAAACGGGGGGCGATATCTGCTGGTAGGTTTATTC
Organism: Ixodes ricinus; assembly: GCA_037355805.1. Taxonomy (NCBI): domain Eukaryota; kingdom Metazoa; phylum Arthropoda; class Arachnida; order Ixodida; family Ixodidae; genus Ixodes; species Ixodes ricinus. Next base: position 119,676 of record JAZHYW010051209.1, read on the forward strand.
CCGAATAAACTTCACAACGAAAGGCAGCGAGACATACCGCCAGCTGTACCTGCTTTGCTCGATTCCCGTATTTTACGAAACGTCCTGAGGCCTTGACAGGGCATTGGGGATCAATTATTTATTCCGGTCGTTCGTTGTTCACGATGGTCGAAACAAACGGTTTGACCCTGCTTGATGAAAGAGCAAGAAGGCCGGGGATCTGTTTGTCCTGTCCTCTCGGGTTTTAAAATGTGTTGACCTCATTGGTGGCGTGCCCTTCGCATTATAGCTTATAAACCGTTCATCACTAAGCTGACATTGCGGTGGAAGCTACGTGCTCTTTAGGACAGTCACACGTCTTTCTTTTGCAACGTAACCATGCTCTTGTTCATATCCAGCGAGCAGAAAGGGACGGGTCAGGTGATCAAGGGAAGGTAGTTGATTGGTCCTGGTGAGCTCGTAGCTCCCACCACACTGTCAGCTTAGGGATGAACGAAGTACAGCATCGCCGTGATGACGGGCCGCAGTGAATCTGTCTTGCCCTGAATTCGTGAGCCGTGACCTCCCAGCGATGTCTTTTCATGGAAACTTTTCTCCTTCGCCTTTCCAGCCCCCCCCCCCCCCCCCCCCGGGGGGGTCTCTCGAGTACTTCGTACGAGGTTTGGCGCTCATGTCCGTCGTTCATATGCCCTGATATCACTTTCATGATATTTCAGCATGCAAAATATTTTTTCCCTTTTTATAAAATATAATTCGTAACATTACTAATTACCAGCCCACGAAAGTAATTATTACATTACTCACTACCACAAAAAGTAACTTAATTCCTGTGATTTCATTGCAGTAATGTCATTACTGTCATCTCTGTTCGAGAGAGCTTCGAGAGAAAAACAAGGAGCCCTTCCACCGAAAAATAAAGTCAGCGATGTGACACTGAGTTTGACGCTTTGAATGCTGACGTCATGCACAGTCCCACATCGCACAATTTTGTTTTAGGAGGTCATGAAGCATTTTCGGCAGCGTCATTTTCTCAAATCCCTTCCTAAATCGCGAAAGAAAATATCCAACTGAACTGCAAAAAGAAACAACAAAAACAAAACAAACGTTTCATTTAAAAATTTAGCAAATTTGACACCAATTAAGAAATATATATATATATATATATATATATATATTATTTATATATTTATTTATTTATTTAGTTGCTTTTGTTTTTTATTAGAAGCAAGGCAGATTCGTGGTTTATATATTTATATATATAAACCAAATAAAGCTTGAATCTTGTCAGCTGAGCGTTGTGACTGCGTCCTCGCACGATGCTATTCTGGCCAATACTGTGGTAGGAATATGGTTAACTTCGAAACATTAATACCTAAGTTAACATGTAAGCTTAAGGGTATTTGAAAGTGTGCGTAAAGCGGAGTAAAAGTTATTTTGCTGCGCAACTCCGGCGTTCTAACATCATTGCAGCCCCCTTACAAGAAGCAGACGAACTTGCGCTCCGCGTATACTTGGTACGTCAACGTTTACCGGTGCAAGCGGGACGGCAGGAAAATGGCCCGGCTTCTGAAAGCGCCCTCCCCGAACCCTAATCCGATTCAACGTCGTCGCACACCAAAGACCGGCACGGCACGTGCGCTGGGTGCCCGCTGTGCCGACAATGACACGGTTCGTTTAATGGAACACTGCTTCTCTAGTGTGCGCCACTGGGAGCCCCCATCTGCCCCACCTGCGGAGCGTTCCTTTAATCTCGTCGAGCGAGCAGTATGCTTTCAATCTGGTGCGCCTCACTTGCACGCACGCTCGTGCAGTGGAAGCGTCCTTCGAGGCAACATTTTCAATAAAAACTATTTTCTTTTTTTTTTCTTTTTTTTTTTTACTTGGAGCATAGTGGGGGCATTTGAAGGGAAATCAAAACTGTGGAAGCTTCAGCCTTCTTCAGCCTAGGGAGCCTTCATGTGCGCTTTGCCTATAGGGTGGAGTCATCCGGCCATTTTGTCCCACACTTTCATTTTCCTTTTTTGTTCAGAAGCGCGTGAAAGAGCGTGTCCCTGCACGCGTCTGTGGCGCTGACTGTGCTATGGCGACATTTTGTTTTCGTCGATTTCTTTGTATTTTCTCCGTGAGCGCGTGCTGTCGGCATCGGGTACTACAAAGGGTGGCATCACCCTAAACAGAAGGACATTGAGGCACCCTACTTCAGCCGATTGATTCAGCGTCCGACTGTGGAGATCGTATTCACTGGGCTGGGTATTGGTAAACACAACTTTTTCTGGCATGCAGTGAAGCCAAAGAAAGCAATGGTGTACTTGTGCTCTCGCGCACCATGGAGCGGGGATGAAAGATGTGAACGCGCGGTGTCCATTTCTGAAATGCTAGAAAAAGGCCCCGAATTCGGCGTAGTTTTCGTAGCGCTGTCAAAGCTATGCGCCGAGAAACGGAGGGAGAGGAGGAGACGGGAGGGGGTGTCAGAACGCCGAGCTCTGATTGGACTGATTAGTGGGTAGACCGAAAGCTGGCTGCCTTTTGTCCTCCCTGCACTCGTCGAACGCGTTAGAACGCGGAACGTCGCCGTCCGGCATTTCGCTCTCGCATTCGAACGGGTTCGACGGGGGCAGATTTATACAAAGGCAGCCAGCTTTCGGTCTACCCACTATTCAGTCCAATCAGAGCTCGGCGTTCTGACGCCCCCTCCCGTCTCCTCCTCTCCTCACCTTCTTCGACGCATATAGTACCCGAGCAGCGCATGACTTCGTTTGCCGTCTCCTTAGCAGCGCAAGACGAAGCCCCATCATGCTCGTGCTGCAGTGCTGGGTTGTAGCACTATATGCAAGCTAGGCGTCAACATAAAAGTTAGCGTGTGGGTAAAAACGGATTTCACAAATAAAAAAAACAACAAAGAGAGCTTATGCTTATAGGGTTTGTTTATGCCCGAGTTCCACTAGAGCGACAAACAGGAACAAACGACTGCCACAAGTTTCCAACGCATGCAGCATGCTCGCGACGGTACCGTTGGCAGGCGTTTAGACGTTCGGTGCTCGTGAAGTAAGCACGAGTGATAGCAAGCCTGCCAAAGATACCCTCGCGTGCATATGATGCTCGTGTTTGAGCATATCACTCTAAAAAAGCCTGTGCATCTACTTTCCCGCACAACACTCGGAGAGCCAATCACCGCAACTTACGGAGGCAGCTCAGTGAATGACGATGCCGAAACATTTGTTAGACTAAAAACGCAGTCTGAGTTGTGACATTAAGCAATGCAAAACCTTACGCTTGCATTGCTTAATGTCACAACTCAGACTGCGTTTCTTTGCTCTAAACTTATGTTTCGGCATCGTCATTCGCTGAGCTGCCTCCGTAAGTTGCCGTGATTGGCTCTCCGAGTGATTGTGCGAAAAAGTAGAAGCTTGTGTTTGTTTTTTAAAGTGATTTAGCCTTCATTATTCTACAAAGTCCTGTCAAATCGCGAAAGACTCTGGTTTGAGGCTTGTCGCTGATCGTTTGGTTCTGTTTGTCGCTCTAGTGGGACTCGGGCATTAGCGTGAGCGAAGCCAAAACTGCAAAGCACGAGCATATTGCTTTGTACCATAGCCTTCTTTATACTGACAAAGCCTGGCAGATCGCTACGAGAAGCGGCCGCCGAAATTGAAAGAGGTAGAGCAGCAGACAACGGATGAGAAGAGAGTCATGTGATGGGCGCCCCGCTGCGGCGAGACGCCGAAACACACTTCTCCCGATCGATAGAATGTCCGCTCGTGCTACTCGCGCGACCTCGCCCATCCAAAAGCTGTGCGCTCACTACCAGCTTCCCGAGATATGTTCTGTGCTACCGGATTCTCGCGCTCCAAATCTGCGACCGGGCACTTTATGGCTCCATCGTCGAACTGTCAGGCTTTGTGAGTGTAGAGGAGGCTATGGGTTTAGCTATCGCGTTCCACTCTTTTAAAGGCGAAGCTTGGAGCGCCCTCCAAGTTATGTGCTAGGGTTGTCGGTACATCCAAAAATATTTTGTTTCACCCAATTACTCTGTCATTCCGCATAAAACTTTTGGAGGGAACTGTCATAAGCTTTCAATTCTCCTGAGATAATTGAAGGAATCTATTTAATATGTGATCTAAGATTTTTTTTAGTTAATAAATTGGACATGTGTATAGGAAAACCCTCATATACATATTAAACATAACATGCCGTCTACGCATCAGCCTTACTTTATTTAGTTGTGTGTTAAATCGAAACCAACGAATACGTTGACAATGTACTAACAATTAATTAATTAATAGGCATGCAAATGACGACGGCCAGGCTACGCATCTTAAAATAAAACTCGAAAATATTCGTCTTTTTTTAAAAGGACGGATCTATATATGTTGAAACTATATATTACGTCTGATTTTTATTGAATATTTTAGACCATGCCCAAAAACTCTTCATGCAAAAAAAAAAGTAAAAAACTGTCTTCTTGAGAAAACTGATGTTGAAATTTGTACTTGAAAGGCTTCGTCTTGTATTCAAAGGCGTTTCTTTTTTTGCCAAGATAGCTTTATTTGATTACAAAATTAGTGTACTTGTTGAATAGGTTTTTGTTTAAGCGTTCATTTTCTATATATTTTGTCATAAAATCTATTGTTACAAAAGCTATCATACATCCAAACCTGGTTCTGGATTTTTCTTTTATGAATAAAGCCAACAAAAAAGCTTTTATGAACATCTTGCGCTTTCAATGAAGTTGAAAAGCCATGTAAAAATCTTTTTTTGTTGTTGTACGGAAAGGTATTTGAGTTTGGAGAAGCTCCCAAATACCGACCTGTAACCTTCGCCCAAATCCATAAATCCGTCTTTGGTCTAGAACTAAAAATATGACGCGAAAACGGTTGTCAGTTTCGTCCTACTGAAGAATTTGTCCAGCTTATATATATATTTTGTACGATTTAAAATAAAATCGCCCACCAAGAAAAAAAGAAAGTTTTGCAGATTATTCGTGCGCTCCACGAAGTAGTTCTTTCTACATTTGGTTGTCGAAGGAAGACACAATACTTTTTTTTGCGTTCGAAACATGTACATCTTGATAAAATAACGTGAAGCTAACCAAACATGCACCTGTGTGTGTGTGTGCGTGTGCGTGTGCGTGTGCGTGTGCGTGTGTGTGTGTGTGTGCGTGTGCGTGTGCGTGTGTGTGTGTGTGTGTGTGTGTGTGTGTGTGTTAATTCAAAAAATTGAAGGGGACGTTAGTAACGCTCCGCGAGCAGCCGGACTTTTTTCTGTACTGCGGTTTTTTTAGGTTGCTAAGAGGCTAAAGACAATTCATTGCTGCTAAACAATGCTTGTCAAGGGAAAAAAAAGGCGAATATGATTAAAATTTAAAAAGATTACGGACTCTTGTTGGGACTTAGGACGCCTACCGAGCAGCGGAGTCACCAAGGAGGGAGAAGTTTGTGATTTCATTCGGTCGAACCTTGTCATTTCGAGGAAAGCTGTCACCAGAGTGAAATGCGAATACGCGGGCGGCGGGAACGCAACACCTGAGTCGTGGCACATGGCGTAAATGATCCAATTCAAAGGTGCGTAACTTAATTGCTGAGTAAACACCGAGTAAACATATCAAGCACTGCGATAGGCTAATCAGCAAATCACGAAATACACGCAAAGTGAACGTTCTAAACGCGATTCGTTCGGGAACATTGAACACGTAAGACGTCATCGCGCTCAGTGTCGCACAAATCAAATCCCATATATATTTTGCAATATTTTTTTTGACCACGTGATTCACATTTGTACTTTAGTTGACTGGTGGAGTGATTGCCCCTATTCCTGGTACCCACAGAGCGTTCAGTCGCGTCAGTGCGCTGGAGTGTGCGTTTCCCTCCAGCCGTACTTTGCCGCCCGCAGGTCACGTGAGCGTGGAGCACTAGCGTGACAACGGGGACATCCGAATCGGCAGGTGTTCTCATTCATTCCCGGATTCGGCACGCCAACTTCTCGGGTGTGTATACGGTCCGTTTGGTTCGGTAATTCAGGAAGCCGGGACGTCCGGTCGCTGCTCTCTTCCCCTCGTCCGCCAGCGGGGTGGCACGTGGTGGAGTATGTGAATGATTTCGGATACGCCATATTCCATGTAATACCGATTCAAAACAGCCGCGCAGTCCGTAGGTTACGGTGTATACTGCACCCCGAAAGAAGATGATTCACCTTTTGAGACGTATATACATACACGACGGGTATTTTCCGAACTATTAGAAACAACTAGCGGAAGACAGGGTTCCTGCAGGATTCCTAGAATGAAACAAAGCGCGCACTGTGAAGGAGATGGAAGAACGAGGCTTGAGCAATGTATCCATCAGGATCTGCAGCTTCTTTGGTCGAGGGAGTACCCGCGTTCACCGGCGATTTCCGATAATAATCTAGTTCGGCTAAAAAAAAAGTTTGTCCTTAGATTGTTTGCACCCGGTGCATAGTTTGTAAGTGAATTGTCACACAGTACAATTTTGAAAAATGGTCAAAAATTTTTGTATCATACAGACATTGTCGTTATTAACATAACCCGTCATTAAAAAAATGTTGAAAAAAAAAACTGTACAGTCTGCATATGGAGATAGCCCGCACCATGTAATTACCAAACTTTTAAGCGGTATATAGTCCGATAGAGTTACCCCATGTTCGCCGACCAAACCTTTAACAGGACGGGCTTGTTTTCCATCCTTTTCCTGCTTCCGTGATTCGGTGCGCTCCCAGAGCCTTCAAACCCGAAAGGAGATTTTATTACCCTTTTTTTTTTTTCCCCGAAGCAGGATGCCTGTTTTTGGGGCCCGAGAGAGCGCGACTAATCGCCGAGTGCCGATCAAGACGTATACGAGAACAATGGACAAAAACCCACAATAAAAGAATAAAGCCATAGAGTGGCCACTGCTTTTTACGGGGCTGACAAACAACTAGTTTATTGTTTCTCCTTCTCCCTTCCCGTAAGAAAACAAATCAAGACATTCAAAAGGACGCGCAGCTGTGTCTTTTCGTTCTCTTGCCTTTTTTTTTATCCGTGTCAATGGAGCTGTCTTCACTAAGGCCACGCTAGTCGCTTCCTGTTACGATGGACCGCAGAAGACACTAAGAGCCGTCAGAACCAGTGCAACGCCGTGTTAATGTCACGTGACCTCTGGAAGGGGTGCAGTGTCGCGCCAGGTGCGTAGTCACGTGGTATGTTGGCAGCGATGGATTGGTCGATATGGCTCGTAGGTTCCGCTGCAGTCCATCGTAAGATTAAACTGAGTTTGGCGTTCTCCGAGCAGCTTCAATGGGCAGCAAACGAAGTCAAATGAGGTCACCGCGTCTTCACTGCCCCTCCTTGTCGACACTGCCTCCTCGTTTATTGCCTTGTGTCTTTTCCTCGTGCGGAACTCTCTCTCCCCGTACATCACGGGCGGGGAAAAACACGCGTCGCGGCACGGCGCGTCGCGCTTCGGCTCCCAAGGCTATCCGGCACATAAAAATGCTAATGAGTAATTGGAAACGTGTTTTTAAACGGACCACGCCAAGTCCCCAACCGCCATTCGTACGCTCCGTTCGCAGCTGACAGGGTGGTAGAGCTATACGCGTTCGCCGAATCAATATGGATTTTTCGGAGACCGCGTTTCAGCCGGCCGCTAAGCCCTCCGCAACGAAGAAGTTGCTACTGCGGCTGCGCGCGCGATAGCCTTGACTGTATAGAGTTCCGGGTATCGTAGCGGTTGCGGAGGGCGTCGCGGAATGGCAAAAACGGTCTGCGAAAACTCCCTAATCTACCGGCTTTTCATAACCGGACCCCGCTCTCCGCTCGTGGGTATAAGAGCGGCAGCGTGATCGTGTGACCAAAACATTTATGACTGGTTCAACGGGCACGTAGCTTCCACCACACTGTCAGCTTGACGACGTTGAGGTTCAGAAAGCGATCCGTGAGTAAACACGGGGCCGGAAACATACACCTTTCCTGCGGTTATTACATTATCATGCGGGAGAAAAATGCTGAGTCACTGCTGTGGATGCATGATCGAAGTAATGCCTTGAACGCGTTTCACAGGTCAGTGATAAAGATGGCAGCGCGCAGAAGGCGACCATTGGAATGGTGTATACGAGCAGAATATTTCGTCGTTTGATCCACATAGTCGATGTTTAACCGGATTCTACTGTTCAGGGTCATTTTATTATTCCCCAGACCATTTGGGATATTTTATTATGTCGTCATTACTCAGGTAATGTGGGATCTATCATCATTGTGGCGTATTGCCCTGCATCCCTAATTGTGCATTCCACACTTTACCCATGTGCCTACTAGAAAAAGTATCACCATTTTCATACTTACAGCAATGTGCATGGTTTCATAGATCGATAAAACATCTTGAACAAGACCATCAAAAATCGTCCATTTCAGTTTTACGATACGGAACAGAAAACTATGTACATTTCCACATACTCCATGTTGGACAACAAGTCGGGATACATAACCAGCTTGAGCCGGCTACAGACAGCGAGTTTTAGGACAGATGCCTGCATTCCCATGGCGTGTTTGGGATTCACTCTCAAATGTAACACTCTGAGTAAAAGATTCCACCCTACGTAAAACGGCCTCTCTACACACATGCTGATTACGTTAGTAAAAAAGTTCGGCAAACATTACATTTTTCTCTCACGCCTTAAATTATAATAATCACTGATTTGATATCAAATTAACCCAATCACTTATAAATATCTAAAACGCGCTATTCCCAATATTAGCGGAAAGTGCCATACTTTGGATTGCATATGTAGGGGTGTTTTCATCTCAAATCGGGCAGGTTAAAAGGGTCTAATTTTTAATTTTGACGAAAAAATATATGTTTTGGGAACATCCTCAAATGAAGGGGGCGCAAACCGCATGTTCCCCAGCTTTTTAGTTCTCGAGTTACGAAGCTTAGATGCCGCTGTGGCAGAAAGTAGTGTTTTTGCCTGCCACTGCAGGTCGCGTGTTTGACACCCTCTGCTGGCGCTGGTGTTTTTTCTACACCTTTTAACTTTTTTCCTCATTTAATAGGTACTATAAAGATACCTTGATGTATTCAAATTTTTTTAGGAATTTTATTGTTTTCTAGAAAAAATGTCAAACTCGTCATTCCGGTCGCTTTTGGGTCAACTTTGACAGGTCATTACTTGTCTGTACTTAAGGTAAATTTTCTTTTTTTGGCTCTACAGAAAGCCCAAAGCAAGCCAATTATAGATAAAATAATATCATTATAATCTGTAGAGTAGCCGCTCCGCTACCTTCACGTAAACGTTGTAAGAAATAAGAAATGTTGAAAGTTTGAAATCAATTTTCTCAAAAACCCCATTTTTGTAAATTTTTGTTTTTTAGATTCTTTTAGATATATTAATCGACTACAAGAAAAAAACAATCTAGAAATGTAATATTTTGGTTGTATGTCCTCTATTCGAGCCGCAATCGCGTGAAATGCGTGAACATTTGTTATTTTTCAGAATGTTTACGTGAAGGTAGCGGAGCGGCTACACGGCAGATTATAATGATATAACTATATCTATACTAGGCATGCTTAGGGCTTTCTATAGAGCTAAAGAAATAAAATTTACATTAAGTACAGACAAAGTAATGACCTGTCAAAGTTGACCAAAAAGCGACCGGAGTGACGAGTTTGACAGTCTTTTAAAAAACAATCGAATTTCTACAAAATATTTTAATACGTCAAGGTATTTTTATAATACCTATTAAATGAGGGGAAAAGTTAAAATGGTGTATAAAAAACACTAGCGCCAGCAGAAAGTGTCAAACACGCGACCTGCGACGGCAGGGAAAAACACTAGTTTCTGCCAGAGTCCACTCGATATGGCAGCGTAGCTGCCAGAGTAGCGCCACGCTTTTCCCTGTGCCGCCTCTCACCGTGATTGGTCACACGCGGTACCATAGCAACGAGCTGAGCTGGCTCGGTTTCCGTAGCAACCGAGTGACTACTCGTCACGTGACCTCGCAAGAGCCGTGATGTCACTGGTAAGATGGCAGCGCCCAGAGCTGGTAGATGCGAGTTTGTTCGGTGTGCGTAGTCGTGATGTGCAGCTGCTTGCCGACGATTTCGGACTTCTTCGTGCTCTCTGACACAAGTATAACGTGAAGATCTGAAAGAATAAGATCGCTCTGGATATTAGCACCTGTGCGACAGCATCAGTCATATCGCCGTAGCGGTGCTCGGATTCCTGGATGTGTTCGAGGGTCGATAAGACTTTTTGCATGCAATTTTCGCATACTCCTAGCCTTGTTTGAACGTTGGAATGTCTGAGAATCGATGCGAATCGTATGCGTCGCATGTTGGACCTTGGGGAAGTTGTTTCAGCCCGAGGTAACCGCGCAATCACAAACTTTTAGCGAGGAAGCTCCTGCGATCTTTACGTTTTGTACTAATCTACGATTTCACGATATAGCTTTTAGGATAACATTATCGCATTTTCTAGCTTCCTTTGAATGTTGGAATTTCTGAGAATCGAAACGAAAGGTATACGTCGTGTGTAGGGCCTAGGGGAAGTTGTTTCAGCCCTGGATCACCGAATAATCACAGCAACTTTAAGCGAGGAAGCGCCTGCGATCTTTAACATTTTTGTACTAATCGACGATTTTACGAATTGACAGTTCTGAAGACTTTGATAAACGTGCTTTCGTTGCAATAGCTTGCATTTGATCGCAGTGTTTTTGTTTTGTTTTTTTCAAGTGACAAGCTGGCGTTTGCTCAAATGACGTATATGAAATGACCTGCTCTATAACAATGCATCAACAGATACTATTAAACTTATGTGCTCAGAAGTGTGTTCGTCTTTGTAATTAACAAGTTACAGACAATTATGTTTTACGAATGTAATATTTATTTTTCGTAGCTGGGCCCGTTTTGTGCTCGTTAATGTCCGTGTGCTATGATGTTATCATCATGTGTGTATGGTTCTAAATATCCTCTTTGCAATGCCTACAAAAGCCAAAATGACCTCAGCCGACCCCAGCTCACGCATTTGACACGAAAACTGCGTCACTCGGACGTATGCGCTCGTCAACAATCAATTCGTCGACGAATATTTGAATTCACGTTCGTGGCCAACGAGTGCACATGAGTGCACTTGCAAATGCCAAGTTCTATGGTGTGCTTAAAAGCACGGTGGAAGCTTGGGGTCATCGCACCGGTGCCCTAGCATGTCACGACCGCGTGGTTCCACTGTTCTCTTTTGAGTTGAGGATTAAAGCTAAGGAAGAAGAAGTTAAAAAATTATTTCACGGCCCCTTTAACACGGATATGCGTGCTATACAGCAGATAAAAATATTGACTTTTTGCATGCCGGTAAACTTCCGGACGACCACTTGGCCTGTCGGCAAGAACACCTCATAACCGGCGTCTGTCTCTTTTGAGGGCGTTAACAATCCTCTGTAGACCACCGTGCTGTCCTTCTCGGTTTAACCCCGTCGACTGTTCATCGCCCAAAACGAGGGTGATACCGTCGTCGACGTCGCTTCTCGCCAGTCGGTGAGATAATCTCATCTTGAATGGATGATTGGGTCTTGAAGAAGTATGGTGCTAAGCATACATTCTCTTACTATGGGGCAGTCGAGCAGCAGTCATGTCCCAAGGCAATCGTCCTGTCGTGGCCGGCGTAATCGGATTTTGTTCCATAGGAGCGAAGTCCGAAAGTACAAGGACGGTACGTTCGTCCCACGAAGCGGCCGCCATCCCGGCGGCGCGGAAAACCACTCGCCTTGTCCGTGCACCTACGATACTTAGCAGCTTTCGTCGCCCGACAGTCCCCGGGCTGCAAATCGTCTCACTTCACAGAAGAAACAGGCACCGCTCCTCCAGAGGGCCGTGCCGTACTGCCATGCAAAGCGTCTTTTAGGTCTTTTACCACTTTTCAATTAACGAATGGAGATATCAACTAGATAAAGGTTGCCGCCCGGCGTCGCTAGCAGTGCGGTTACCATGGCAACCTCCCAGGCCCAAAATGGAGATCACTATAGGCGCTTCTGACCTCGTGCATCTAGATAATTTTGCGTCGTGTCGCTACTCTGGCAGCTACGCTGCCATATAGAGTGGCTCTAGTTTCTGCCACTGCGGCTTCTATGCTTCGTAACTCGAGAACGAAAAATCTGGGAAACATGCAGTTTGCGCCCTCCTTCATTTGAGAAATGCCCCCAAAACATACATTTTTTTGTGAAAATTAAAAATTAGACCCTTTTAGCCTGCCCGATTTGAGATGAAAACACCCATTGGCAGTCCAAGTTAGGCATGCCCGCGATTTGCCCCTCTTAGAGTTAAGACCTACGTTAACCTTGTCACCAAAGTGCAGACGTGGGACTTACGGGGTATTAGGTGCGGCAGCCCAGATTGGGCATGCCCTCGCTCTGACCCCGTGAACCCCTTTTGCGATAACTCTGCCCCCGTTTAGCCAAGGTGGGAGCCACGGTGGCGTTTCACGGGCACTCCAAGCCCACGCATTGCCCCCATGTAGCCCACCGCTGCGCTAACTCTTCTCCCAAATAGCCGAGGCGGGACCCGCGTGGCCATTGCATAGGCAGCCCAAGTTGGACATGTCCACGCCACGCGTAGCCGAAGTATAGATCCAGGGATCCGTATTGCGTCGGCAGCCCAAGTGGGCCTGCCCTCACTTTGCCTTTATGGGCACCGAGGTGGGACTCACAGGGGTATTGCATGGGTATAGCCCCAATCCATCAGGCCCACGTCGCACGGGTGTGGGACCGAATGCGGGTATTGCAGGGGTCTGCCCCATCGCACTTTGCCCACGTGGGCCAGGCTACACGTGCTACCTGGGATAGAAGAACATCGGAACACCTGACCGTATATGCACTCTAAGTCTGAACTATACGAAGTCGCTGTCACACTGCCACACACCATGCAAAAGACACTCTGTTCACAGCAGACATGATGACCGGATTATCTGCAGACTCACTTCAAGCATCTTCGAAGCGTATGTTTGCTTAATGCATTATACGGGCATTTTCATGTATACATATGCAGGGTGTTTCACGAAAAGTGGACAAATCCCATATTGCGAAGACTACGCGTCGCAACAAAAAATGGCTTGTGTCGTTTTGGTCCTGGGCCAGGGGCCCATTTAGGAAAATTATTAAAGTTTGAGATAATTAAATTGTTAATTATTTTTGCAAAATTAACTTTTTTAATATTGTGTTTAAGGGCATCGTTTCAGTTAGAAAATTGCTCAGCATCATCGAAAAACACAAAATCAACAAATTGCAGAACGATAGAAGGCACGCGCAGCATTTTACGGCTTTCTGAAAAACCGCACAAATTCGACGGGTTTTGGTTTGCAAACGGAGCGCTTCTCGGCCCCGCGACACCGCGCCCCGTGGAGAAATAGTGCAACCAGCCTCTGAAGCGCAATCCTCGCGCAACGCAGCAGAGGCTCGTTGCATCGCTCGAGTTCCCGAATTTTACGGTATAGGGTGTTATAGGCCCGTAGCTCTCAAGTTTTGAGCAGCGCTCCAGGCGAGCAAAATAGAATATTTGGCTCGCGTTTCGAACATGCGTCAATACGCTTCCCCACTAGAGTTTTTTTCTACTCCGTTCCATTCTAAGTGCCAGCGTAGCAGAGGCTACAAGAGCGAGCTGCGAGCTTTCAGCGTCCCTGTCAAGCACGCGCGCTCGTGCAGTGCGAGCATCGTTCAGGAGGACGTGCTTTTGCGAGTAGCTTCGGCTTCGCTATCACGTAAAGTGAAACATACGTGCTCGCGGAAGCTATGAAAGAAAGCAAAGATGAAAGGAATGTTTAATGGGACGCTGCGGCCGCGAGCTGCATAATATTTTTTATTATTTTATTTTTTTAGTTTTGTTATCGCGCATCTTCAGATGCTTGCATTCGAACGTGGCACGTGCAAAATCGAACGTTACAGAGCCACCTGGATGGTTCAGCCATCATAACATGGTCGCGTCTTGCGGATGCGCTCGCGCCCCCTGCCCCAGAGCAACGGGTCTATAGGAAGTTCGGGCGGTAGATTGTATTCTGAGCGGGTGTTTTTTTTTTTTCACTTTTAATATCCTGGAGGACGAGAAATCGCTTCCACCGATTTCGAATAAAGCTTCAAATAACCGGCAAGGTCGATTTTGAGCACCAAAGTGGCTGCAGTGTCGTTAAGAAGCTTATGTAGCAACTCCGGGCAACAGTAGTGTCGGCTCGGGACAGGCGCAATAAGCCTGTTTCTCTTAGCCTGGAGTCCGCGAGACGCGACCACGTAATACTTGCATCGAGCAGATTCTGCATTTCACATCATGCGCGAGGCATGGTCGCTTACAAGCGAATGTCAGCATCTGCCTGAACGGAGCCACAGAAAGTCTCGAACTAAAAACAAATCTAGATAAGCATATATACCAATACGCGGCCCTGACGTCACGCAGCTGCGGTGGCGCTGTCGGCGGCACTGCGCATGCGCAGATGCTTCCCTTCACGCGAATTCCGTTTCTGGGCACGCGCTGTGCCCACACCTTGTGTGGGCAAACGCGGGCTTGTTTGTAAACAGCGTGTCGGTCTATATCGTATACAAAAACGATAAACAAAACTTTCAGCCTTTCCACTCTGGTGAAGAAGGAAGACCAGCGAAGATGTACTACGGTGGGACGACCTCAAGGATGACTTCTTGGACGATCTCAAGGACGACGCGCCTAGAACGACCTCCAGGGAAGACGTCTGCAACGACCTCGGGATGACGCGGATGACTTCTAGACGACTTCGAAGACAACTCTCGGCGACATCAGGACGACGTCTAGGACGACGCCTAGAGAAATGCAGCTTTTCTACTCTGGTGAAAACCAGAGTGGAAAGGCTGGAAAGGTTGACGCCATCTACGTGGGACGGCGGTAGCTGTCCAGAGTTTTGTGTCGACATTTATTTGATGACGGACACGAAACTAGGAAACTAGCCTTAACAGCTCCGCTGTAAAAATCATTTTCTTCTAGAATTTTTTTTTACAACTGTGTATTTATTAGTGATATTCTGTCACAATCATCGTCCGCAAGAAACATGAAAAAGTGTAATGACGCACAGCCGAAACGCGCCCGAGAAATATTCGATTTTTGTCGCCAGAGGCGCCTGCCCAAGCGTGAGAGCTGCACGCCGAGCTTTGTGGACGGCCGAGCTGCTGCACGTTCTTCAATGCATCCCACGCCCCAATTCGTGCAGCGTGGAAGCAAATGGAAACAATTCGTGGCTCACGCTTTGTACGACAGTCGCTCGATACCGGTGCCGTCCTAATGGGAACCGCCCCTGCCGATTCCCGCCAGATGTCTGGTCGTGTAATCATCGTGTAATTTTTCCTGACACCGGACGCCGAGCTCTTCAAGGCCGACTCGCTGTGTAGAAGCTTCTATACATGGCTTGCACTGACGTCACCTCGGCGGACATTCCGGTGGCCTTGCTGTCGAGCGCGTGCCTTCTAAGGCACATGTTTCGCACAATCAATTTTTTTGCTGGTGTGTGTGGTAAAAACAAGTAGAATTAACTACCAGCATGATGCGATGAAATTACATCAAAGCTAATTGTTGTGTGTATGTTTATACAGCCGGAAGTTAGTCCGCTTCAGTGGGCGTCTGGTGTCTCCAGCTGTAGATGAGAAATTTAGCCAGTGCAGTACAACCGCTAGCCTGGGGTCTTTAGACGTGTATCACGCAGTAGTGATACACGACCGCACGCCGGTACGATGCTCATCCAGATAGAAACTGGCAGGGGTGGGGATTGAACCGAAATTACATGAAATCCGTGTATATAACAAGATCGAGTTCAGCGCACTTTTTTTTTTTTCTACGGAAAAATGTTTGTTTTTAAGAATTTTTGAAAACCAATACTCTATAGTTTATCGACTCTTATCTCTATCACAACAAGTCGTTCAATGCCAAGGTTTTTATTTGTCTCTTGTTCCATAAAAATATGAATGTTGCATCAAAGCGAAACTGATTTGTACCATAAAATTCTCGCCATAACACTGGCAGTGAGAAACGTATTACCAAATATTACGAATGCCGCTATTCCAACTGACCCTTCGATATTCTACGAATCTCTGGCTGCAGGCAGTGCTTAAAATGAGGGGGCGTCTCGGGGGGCCTCGGACGCCCCCACCCCACCCAATTTCGACGGATGGTCTGAGATCCCCCGCCATAGCTCTGGCATTGGTGAAGCCACAATTAACTTGCAATAAGACGAGATCGGATCCTCACCGATTCAAGTTTTCTAGAGTAGCCGTGTCGAGAGAGTGTGAAAATTTATGCTGCGAGTTGCCATGTTGGTTTCATGTGGAAGTAAATGGCGGATGTTTTAGTTCCCTTTTTTATAGAAACGTACCTTTGAAACGAGAAGAAATGATCAGAAGGCTTGTATCAGGGCCTTGGCTATCTATGGTTCCTACAAAACATAACTAGTCACGCCTACACACTAGTCAAACAGGTTTTGTGTGCCACCAGCATCGTGCAACGACGTAAGGCGGAAACCACAAGTTACATATACCGCAAGGCCGTCTCACTGGCACCGGCGTCATTGGATTATCTTGACGTAGTTGCCAGAGACGGGTTATTGGTCAGAGTCATTGGATTATCTTGATCCTCTTCCATTCATGTTGAATATGCGCTTCGACAGATACCCATTTCTCACTTAACCGTCAAAATTAATTTGTTGTTCTTTTTTTGTTGTTCTTGTTTGTTTTGTTTTTTTCCTCCAAGGTCTGATTACACCAGCCTTATTTATTATTGCAACAGTGATCCCAGCAAGCCCTGACTTCGTAAAGTAGCACTGGCCTTCCGTAGATCGGCTTTTCTATTACATCTTTCTGCCCGAACCGCAAACTCACAAAACTATAAAGCATTACTTTTTTCTTTTTTTTTACGCAGATTTACAGGCGTTTTGAAGCAGCTGTGTGTGAGCACCGCTGCCATAGCCGACCATCCGTTTTTGTTTCCTCTTATTCCGTTTACTTTCAACATTACCATAGTTATCGTCATCTTAGATTCTATTGTGGCCTTCTTCCCAGCATCGGCCTTTGTGGAGGCTCGTTAACACCCGTTTCAGCGGCTCGGGATCTTTGTAAGACAAGAGAAGGTCAGCAATGGCGGCTGTAATCTGGCGCGTGTCTAAAGCGTCTCTACGCCCGCGCCGGCGTCATTTGGTGCGATCATTATCAATGTAAAGGCTGGCTCACATAACCCCGTTTTCTTACGTTACGTTACGTTACGAAAGCTTACGTCGGTTTGCGCCACAAATCACCGGATTTAAAAAAAAAAGGGGGTTTTGAAAAAAAAATGAGTTAGAGGTGAATTCTAGAGTATTTTAATCCCGTGAACTTTAATATGACGTTCATTTTCCCCGAAGATCTATCTAAACGCGAGAAAACACGAAAAACCTCCGACCAATCGTAATAAAAGGATCTTTCGTCCGCCAAGCGCGTGTCGCAAGCTTGCAAGGTATATCCCCCTGCACTGACGTCAGTCGTGACGTCTTTTTTACCTTTTTCTTTTTTTAAATAGAGTGCGCGTGCATAGCTTTGGTAGGTGCTCAAGATTCCGAAAACTCCTTTTATGACGTAACACTACAGGAAAGAGGGGCTCCGGCGGGACTTCGAAAATTATTTTCTGGAAACCTCCGTGCTCTAAATTGAAAAATAATATGGATATTCGTGAACCTGAAGCCAAATGAAAATAATTTAAGTGTTCTTACACAAATAGGGAACCGCTTCAGCTTCCCTTTAAAGGAGCAATGCAACGATATTCAATTGGAATGTTTTTCACTTTACACGAGCTTACTGGCACTAGTGGGACTCAAGGATACTCGCACGCAACGCCACTGGCCAAGAAACGCCCTTGTTGCGGTGTAATTTCAAGGACAAAAGCGATCATTTTCATTCAATCTCTCCTTGGCAAAATTTGATGACGTAACGTGGGGATCAGAGCACACCCCAATGACGATATTTGAATGTGGTTCATAGAATGGACCCGAGCATTGCGTGGACACTCGATTTGGGCTCGTGATAATGACTAGCTCGAGAAGCATTCGGGTAGTCGCCCGTGTCCAATCGCTGCAACGACGACAATAGCCGAGCTATAACAATGTCTGGAACTCAGCGCGTGTCCTGTCCTTTGCCAACCCCAGCGCGTGGCTATGATCAGCATTGGCGGCATATAATCGGCTCCAGATCACGTGGCCGCTTGTTCTGGCTGCGAGTTGAGGGGGTGAACGCTGCTCGTTTTTCTATAATTTTTTTCCGGGACTTCTATTGCGTGGGGTGAAAAACGAACGCGTGTTTCATAGGTCATTAACGTCAGGGATCCGTTCTAAGCGGTATTTGCGCAAAGTACAAAAATCGTTGCTTCGCCCCGTGGTGACCAGTTCAGCCTGGCACGCGACATTCGAGACACGAATGTTTTGGTGACGTATTCTTAGTATTCCGTATTTTCAGGGTTCAAGTTTTCTTTCAATTCAAGACTGTCTTTTTCTCTTATTTTTTCTCATCTTTCTTTTCTTTTTTTTTTCTGGGGGGTGGGGGGTATTGTTTTTTTATCTGTTCGGTGTTTTTTTATGTCAATGTTTGGTGCGGGAAAATAAATCGGTGTTTATCGGGTTAGGACACGGGAACGGGATTCCTCAACCTCCGGGCAACATGCGCGTAACCCGAATACTTCAAGGGAGTGTCTACATCCACGCGCGGGGATGTAGCCAGATCGGGAGGAGATAGGGCTCCATCCACGCACTGCGTCACTTCCGGCGTACTTCGTCACTTCCTGCGTGGACGGAGGCAGTTCTTTTTCCGTCTTTTCTCATTTTTTTTTCTTGATTTTTTGGTCAAGGAGTTTGGCTGGTTTGGCCCTTTGTGTATTAGCACGGTCGCGCTTCTGACACGCCTCGAGTTTTGGTTGCCGGGAGTTCGATGGTGAAATACTTGTACCAGTATTTCCCATCGAATAACCGTGTGGCTGTCGAAGTGCGGGCGTTTAGTGGCATTAGGATCGAGCCTTCCTGCTCGATTTTGATGCTGTCATTTTGCACGTAGGCACAAACAACACCAGCGTTTGTGCCTGCGCGTATATTGACAAGTACAGTCGCCCATTCCGACGATGCAGATCGCCTTTTCTTCCGTCCTTCCGAGGCGGGAGAACATGCAGGTTCTCTTCATTGAAAGTGTCCGAGTAGTCAGAGTGCCGAGATCCAGGCGGTGAATGATCGGCACAGAGACGTGAAGGGCTTCGTGTTCATCGGTGATCTCGTGGACGAGTAGCATCTGTGCATCGGCTACTGTTTTATTTGTCATGGAATAAACTGTTACTGGAATCTTTTACCCAGTTTTCTCGATTGAATGCTCTCAGTATATTTGTTCTTACTGGGCCTAATGCATGTTTTCCCTTCTCTCACAATCTTTGTGAGATTGCGAGCGTGCACGCAAGTCAAGAACGTATGGAGCGGGGGCTCGCACTTGTCCCCTTTGATGCACATAAGCTCGCACTAAAACGCCTCGAACCAAGCCAACCACTGTGCAACCACACATACAACGAAGGATCACTGCCTCGCCTCGGCAGCGATGCACACATGGGTGAAGGCCCCAGAGGCCGCACCCGCACCACATTGCTGCACGCCCACACGCACGGCAGAGACGCACGGATGGCACGCACGCCGCCCATACGTGTATGTGACTCCTGGACAACATAACTATAAGGATATTTATTGATACTATTTTTATGACGCATGATATTTGCTATTAGTCTTGTAAGGTCATGTGACATATTAACTTTATTACATCAATAAAATCTAACCTCTTTATTTTTATATCCTATATTTACTCATGAGAAAGCATAATATGTACATAAAAACAAATTCTGTCTTTATATTATAAGTCACGTGACTTATAAGACACAGAAAAAACAAAAAACTAGGAGTTGGAAATAAACTTTAGAACGGAAATTGTAGTGAGCATAGAAATAAGAGAAACCTTATTTTTGGTAAGGAAGTCAAAGCGACTTCGTCCCCCGGACTTGTCGACGTTGAAACGCACGCCTGGTGCCAGAAACCTTGGGGTGGTGATAAGTTCCTGCGGCCCCTGGAGGACTTTACCTGACTAGCATAACGTGTTCCGATAAACAGGACGCGAATAACGTACGTATATTACACCGTCAATACGCCAAGCAAAAGCGAAAACAATTTTTTGTTGTCAGTTCGCTTTTTTGTTTAAAGTATACTTCTTCGAGGTTTTAGCGTGTTGAAGATTCCGATAAGATAACTTTAACTTCAATTATTACAGCTTCTTTAGTGTTCTATGTCGATTTTTACAGCTTACCAGAGCCCCTCAACACGGTATATTAGTTTGCATTCACTGCAAGCCCGCACGCAATGCGCGGTGTTTTATGTGAAGTCTATGCTAATTAAATAACGAAGACGAGCCAAGCTGTTTCATTACGACATTTTTTAACACACACTGCGAGAAGCTCGATATAAAGATGCGATAAAGGTTTAAACGGGCGATACAACGATTTTTGTACTTTGCGCAATACCGCTACCCGTTCATTTTTCACCACACGCAATCGAAGTCGCAGAAAAATTTAAAGAACGAGCAGCGTTCACTTCCTCAAGTTAGTAGCCAGAACAAGCGGCCACGTGATCTGGAGCCGATTATATGCCGCCAAAGTTGATCATAGCCACGATGGGGTTGGCATGGCGCAGGACACGCGCTGAGTTCCAGACATTGTTATGGTCCGGCTATTTTCGTCATTTGCAGCGATTGGACACGGGCCACTACCTGAATGCATGCTTTTCGAGCTATCGATTAGCCCAAATCGATTGCCCACGCAATGCTCGGGTCCAATCTATATGAGCCGCATTAAAATATTATCACTGGAGGGTACTGTGATCCCCCAGTTACGTCATCAAGTTTTGCGAAGGAGATATTGTATGAAACACTCGCTTTTGACCTTAAAATCACACCGCAACAAAGGAGTCTCTTGGCCAGCGGTGTTGCGTGCGAGTACCCTTGACTCCCGCTAGTGCCTGTAAACTCGTGTAAAGTGAAAAACGTTATGATTGAATATCGTTGTAACGCTCCTTTATAATGGCAAAGGAACAATAGCGAACGCTTCTTTAGACTTCTTGACGCATACTGATCAAGGAATTCGTCTTAGCTTTCGGCCTCTTAAACTATGACGAAAGTCATGTTTATTGAAATCGCGAAGATCCCTGCACGCCCAGGTACCATCCCGCGAGAACAGTGCTGCGCGTATAGAGCGGTAGATCGTACTGCCCTCTATCAACCTTTCGGGGAGTGCGTAAAAGCGAGGTGAGAACGCGGGCGAGAGAGGAACACTCTTGGATGTGGAATCCCACAAGAGAGAAAACTGAATAAAAGTACGGGCAAAATGCATAATACCGGCGTCCCAGCCTCTACTTCCACGCTTTTCTATACACCGCCATTTTGATTCCCTCTCATCCTGCCAAAAGCAGAACTCCGTAGCCACTATAGCCAGCAGTAGAGTGCCATGACCGGACATGAAGGCACCCCAGCCAGCAGTACACACGCTTTGCTTGAACTTTGGGTTCCTAATTACTGCCAGTCGGGACTCGGGTGTGGTTCGTAATGCTTCCTTCGTGAAAAGCGCGGCTTGCGTTGTTTCAACTAATATACCCCGTTAACATAATCTACAAATATACGGATCTCGTATTTTATTTTTTGCCGTACAATACACTAAGAACTTTTGGAGTGGTCCTCGTCCAAATGATTGACTTGCAAGTAGGTGTCTATGGCGGTGGAGCAGTCAACGCCACTGGATTACGAGTAGAGACCTGCGCGGATGGTAGATGTGTTAATGATCGACTGAGGGAGCATTCATTATTTTTGAGATCGTCCCCTGGGGGTCATTTGGCAATTCAGTGTAACAGGTGCGGATACGCCCCTAAGTTTGAAGAAACCTCGATGACGATGCGCCTCAACACTGCAAAAGAAAGAGGGAGATTACTGAAGCGTTTCACATATACGATGTAAGAGGGGCACGTGTATCAGTGCGCCATCTGTTGTCCTGTTTCAGAAAGAAAGAGTATCGTAGTGAATGAGAGCCTAGTGTGTATTTTGACGTCGCTATATGATGAAGTATTCAAGAGTTTCGCGGCTTTCGTTTTTTTTTTTTCTATTAAAAATTTAATTGTTTGTCAGCGCCAGGTTAGTAGCCAGAACGCCCTCCTCTGATCCGTCGTCATTTTGCGCAGTCTTCTCGTTTCAATGCATCCCAAACTCGCCCAGATGTATCCACTACTGCGCGGATAAGATCATCCGCATCCGATCCGCATCCGCATACTGTGCATCTGAACCGTATCATTCGAAGCCCCTCCAACCCACAATCCGCACATTCATGCTATGTTATGAAATCAAGCGTAAATGAAGAAAAAAAGCGTCTGGATGTATACCTAACAAGCCGTATGCTTATTTTTATACAGAGAACTCTTCCGGTCCGAATACAATGGTAGTCATTTTATCATATTTTGTTTTATCGTATTTGCAAGTGATCGTCCTTCCAGAGACATTTCGCGTCGCCGCAAAGATTATCGCAGTTATGAGATCGTCCAGTGAGTCTGTACGCTCTGCCCAAAAGATGCGCTCGAAAGGAGATAAATTGTATTTTTTCCCTTTTGCTTTGTAATTGAGCAGAGGCGTATATTCTAACCATTAAAATCAATAAAAGACACACTAATAACACTGTCCTTTTATTCAGATCAAACAACTTAAAAAGTGGGCGAGGAAAGGCGGTCACCCATCGCACTGAAGTACTCGTTTATACGCGGTAAGACGTGTGTACACCGGGAAAATATGACAATATTCGCTCATTACAGCACCTCCTTTTGGTTTCAGTTTTCAACAGGAACCCGCAACTGCGTGCGGTTCCTACTAACTACCTACTTCGCAGCAACTTGCCAATTGTTGAGAAAAGGAACGCAGGCACACACAGGCCAAGTTTCACTTGTCGATGATGTTTCTTTTATATTGTTGTGACTTGCACGCTTTGTTTTTTTGTTTGTTTTTTTTTTGTCCGAAGAACTTTTTTACTTTTTCTATGGACGGAACATTTGGCGAGATAGAACGCTCTAATGCGATATTTCGTGAGAATTAGGTCTTTCTTGGCGTAAGAAACAATTTTCTCCTGATCGGCAAATGAGGATACATTTTGTTTAGAATATCTATAGCCTCTATACACTAACTATTCATTATATAAATTCTGTAGAAAGTGTATAAATATTTTATAAGCGTACACACACAGCAGCCGCAACATTCTTTTGCACACCCTCTTTACACTCTTCAAAAATGAAGAGTGTTCCATACTACAGCTCCATATACTACGATTGAAAAGGGTGCATTACTCAAAATAAGGGTGCTGGAATGGATCACAGCCGTTCGCGTAAATCTCTAAAACATCCCTTTTACACCTTTAAGGCTGTAAATTGTTAATCCCGTGTTGGGTGCCAAATCATGTGGAGTATATTTCCGCGGGATCCGGACATTTCGGTGCAGGACGTTTCGGTGTAGGGCGTTTCGGTGCGGTCTTTTCGGTGCACGGACTTTTCGGTGCACGGACGTTTCGGTGTACGGACTTTTCGGTGCACGGACATTTCGGTGCACGGACTTTTCAGTGTGGGACTTTTCGGTGCACGGACTTTTCGGTGCACGGACATTTCGGTGCATGGTCAATCAAAATCGCGAGTTTTTTATTTTTTTTTCTTCTAAAAGCAAGAAACACTATTTTAGCAAAAAATGATTTTTTTTAAACTTTATAATCTTGTAGACTTGGTGATCCATTTACGGTCAGTTACTGATATGCGAGCTAAGTGACTTTGTTAGGCGCAGCACCATCCCGCGGGAGGACTGGAGACGTTGGACGTTATGTTTCGTTTGCCGGTGTCTTTTTTTTTTCAACGTACGCACCAGACCATTACATCGTGTTTACGCGTCGGGTCGATACAGGCTTTCTCGGCGTCTTCTGTAAAGGTATTGGCTTTATTATTTATTGGTAATCTGTGTAGGAAAGGCCCCAACAGCAAGAAGCTTGAAAATCTTGAAAATTACCCGACACTGTGGTAAAAGATGGGAAACTTCGTGGAACTTTCGAGACGTCCTTCTTCCTGTGTCCTTCTTCTTCCACGACGTTTCCCATTTTTTACCACAGTCTCCGGTAATTTTAATGTGTTTTATGTCTTGATTTATATTACAAACCTTGCGACATGTGACGGATAGGAAGAACTTTAATTTCTCCTGTCAGGTGTGCTAAACAATCGATGCTATACGATTTCGCGGTGCACGCACATTTCAAGATATTCCAAATTGTTCTGAGCTATCACACATAAACAACTTCTCAAGCTTTACAAAAAAACGGTGAGTGTGCAGGCGAGCTGGTGGATGTTGATCATGTTGAAAATAACCCAAGACTGTGGTAAAAGATGGGAAACTTCGTGGAAGAAAAAGGACACAGGAAGAAGGCCGTCTCGAAGTTCTGCGAAATTTCTTAAATTTAACTCGGGTTATTTTCAACATTCTCAAGCTTCTTGCTGTTGGGGCCTTTCCTACATGGATTACCAATCATAAAGCCAAAACATTTAAAGAAGACGCCAAGAACGCCTCTATCGACCCAACGCGTAAACACGATGTGATGCGTCTAGTGCGTACGTTGGAAAAGATACACCGGCAAACGAACCATAACGTCCAACGTCTCCTCCAATCCTCACGCAAGATGGTACTGCGCCTAAGAAAGTCACTTAGGTTGTATATCAGTAAGTGACCGTGAATAGATGACCAAGT
The DNA here is from genome assembly GCA_037355805.1 of Ixodes ricinus. Lineage (NCBI taxonomy): Eukaryota > Metazoa > Arthropoda > Arachnida > Ixodida > Ixodidae > Ixodes > Ixodes ricinus. The sequence continues at coordinate 144,472 of JAZHYW010051209.1, forward strand.
CTACAAAATTATAAAGTGCGAAAAAATGATTTTTAGCTAAAATAATGCTTATCACGTTTAAAGAAAAAAGCTTTTGATATTGATTGGCCGTGCACCGAAATGTCCGTGCACCGAAATGCCCGCGCACCGAAAAGTCCGTGCACCGAAACGTCCATGCACCGAAACGTCCATGCACCGAAACGTCCGTGCACCGAAAAGTCCGTGCACCGAAAAGTCCGCACCGAAAGGTCCGTGCACCGAAAAGTCCGCACCGAAACGTCCTACACCGAAAAGTCCTAAACCCATTTCCGCGACTGTCGTCGTTCCACTCACGAGCGTTCGCCCCTACCTAGGATAGGTGCCCATGCGACCCAGAATTAGCACAAACAACAATTCTCGAAAGATACGCAAGATAAAACTGCCTTTGAATTTCAGTACGAAACCTGTATCAGAAAGCAAGGGAAATCAAGTGCGTTAGTGCCCCGTCAATGCACCTGACTGATACAGTTTTATTCCCTAAACGAATAACCAGAAAGATAGTATGATTAGTGTCGGTTTGTTTCAATGAACCTTTATTTGAGAGATACACTTCGTCTTGTCTACTTCCTTGTCCCTGTTTATTCGGCGCTTTTCGTTTAGCACGTGTGACTATTTGTACCGAACTGACGTACGAAAACACGTTCCCTCTTACGGAGATGAAACATTGGTTGCAACCTCGCTATAGAAGTTTCGTCCGGTGTGTTACTCGGTTCAATCCGAAACGCGTATATGCGGACTGTATACGGTGCGCGCTCGCACCTTTACCATTCAATCAGTCCATATGCTACGAAATGACACCTTAGCGGCTCCGATGTCACACCTCGAGCTGTCGCTGTGTTTCACCTCACGGGTTGCGTAAGTGTTTACAAATTTATCTCTCAATTTAGAATAGCTATCGAGAAAACGGCAAACGAAGGTGAAGCCAACATTCAAACTTCCCCGCGCTCTCTGTTGAGGAGACGTCACATATGTTGTAAAACTTGCAGGTCAAGCACACAATCTAAATACACAGCTTCTTTTGTTTTTTCGCTTTGCTGGTGGGACTCCTTCGGCGCTTATTTCACACTCTTTCCATTTAATTCTTTTTATTCCTTTTGACGACCTCTATGTGAGGCATTACATAAGGGGAGTACACCTTATTCTCTTTTCTTATAATGAAATTGCAATAAAAATAAACAGACTGAGAACAACAAGAAAAGGCATCGTTATACATACCTTATTCAAACAACCCCCTGCCTAAAAAAAAAAGAAAAGAAAAGGTGGTCATTTGTTTTTACAAAGCTTGAGGGCAGGCTGTTCCAAACAGAAATGCATAATGGCTAGGGTCAGTATTCCTAGGCGTTATAGTTATGGGGAAAATGGGGTCAACTTACAGGTACGCGAAGTGAAATATGACGGCTCATCATATATTCCATCATATCTGGGCAAGCTGTACTGCACAAACTTGGTAAAACTTGCATCCGTCGTCACGCTTTCAGCGTTACCAGTATAGAGCCTCTGATGTTGGAAAAAAAGATCAAATTATAAAATTCAATAATTTCGAGAAGAGGGTAATTTTGACCTGTAATTAGAGTACTAGTTAATGTGTCTACTAACATGGCGAACCAATTTTGAGGCAAATCATCAATTATCAAAATTTCACCGTGGCATTACACGAGGGGAGTTTACACCCGCGTTGGGCGCCAAATCATGCGGAGCATTTTCACGTACCCAGACGTCTCTAAACTCTATCCCCTGGACAGGAAACGCTGTCGAGGAAAACTCTCAGGCCGGCGTATAAATACACATATGGAGAGAGTCGGCCATTAGGGAGCAAATGATTTCTTCGCTTCCTGCGCGGATATCGCTTCTTTGCGCGATCGACGCACTCATCTAAGACTGTAATTGCGAGCCAGCGGTCTGGAGCACATTTCCGCGTGTGTGTCGTTGTTGTAGATCCGTAATTATGTTTATTAGTGTATGAGCATCGTTTAATTACAATCTGTTGGGGCTAAGCAGAAATTACTTACGTTCGCTGAAGACGGTACTTATATCGCCGTCTCAACTTCGGTTTTTCTTTATCTTTGCATTTTATTTTTACTGTTCGAATTCTTTATTCATATATTTTTTTAGCATAATCAGAAGAAATTATACAACCCATATGCATCCACGTGTGTGGTCTCTCCAAAGGTAGTCACCGGGGTCTTGAGGTGACTGGAAATGGCTGCCGCGAAATTCATTTTCCTTCGTTCATTTATTGATTCCTTAAACTCCATTTTGCAAGGGCATTACATAAGGAGGGGGCTGGCACGTAGTAAATGCACAATAAAAAACATACAGCAAAAAAAAAAAACTCGCACTTTCGTAAGTAACAAAAAAAAACAGTAAACAAACAGCCTTAAAAATAATTTTCCCCTTTTTATTCTTTTTCTTCGGCCCTCTTTCCTTTTATAGGCGACGAGAACAAACCTAGAAATAGGATACACGCACATATCTCACACTAGAATGGGACAACGCAAAATTTAATTGCGTCCACAAAATGAACAATGTTTGAATTTCTAAAAACCTTCAGGGTCAGTTATTAAAACAATATAGTCGGGAAAACCTTTCCGGTCCACAGCGGTAAAAACGATTTTTTAGAAACGTTAGTGGTTCGATATACACAATAGCCTAACTATAATCAATTTTTAGTTCAACCGAAAGACACCCTCTCGAATACACTTATTCGCGGGAAATCGTTCCTCCGTGAAGGGGGTTATTGTACACTCGTAGCTTTCTTCGAAATGCCGGTTTTATTATTATGCACAATTACCGCGGTAAAAGCAACATGTGTGAGAGATAAAACTACCATATCCCTGCAGGTTGAACACTCGGCGAGAAAGCAGGTCACTATCTCCGGCCTCCGCGACTGGCCAGTGCCAAGGTGAACCGCGACGCTGACCAAACGCGGCGGTAGGCCCATCTCGCCGATTTTCTCGCCTGAAGTGTCCGACTTGGAGCCCTCGGTGGACCGAGACACGTCAGTGCAACCATACTGTATAGCACGTTGGTCCCACTTTCCTACGAGCATTCGCCAACAAGACACGCAAGTTGGTACACTCTGTATACTATAAAGCCGCAGCCACACTTGCTCATGCATCGTACAAACGATCCGCTTGTTCGCAGCAGTCATGACGAGAGAAGCGACACGCCTGAAATATATTCGAAGCGCTTCATTCATGCGTGGAACATGTCTCCAGAGGAGAGTTTTCGCATGACCGATTTGACAGGGCCGTCGTACACTGAAGGTCTCAGAGAGTGTCTGCAGGCAGTTTTTTTAGAGGCAGCTCTTAGGCACCCGTTTCCGGGTTGCGGGGCGTCGGCGTCGGCGTAACCGCGCTAAATTTAGCGGGGAAATTGACGTCACGTGACCTCAACACCAATTCAATTCCCCGCTAAATTTAGCGGGGAAAATGACGTCAGACGACTTGGTGTCACGTCACCCATGAACAAATTCAGTTTCTCCGCTAGATTTAGGGGAACATTTACGTCACGCGACTCAACAGCGATTCAAGTCCCCGCTATTAGTAAGCGGGGAATTGAATTGCTGTTGAGGTCGCGTGACGTCAAATTGTCAGCTAAATTTAGCGGGGAAACTCTGGGGGGAGGGGAGGGTACGGAGGACGAGGAGGGGAAGGGGAATGTACGGAGGAGGAGGAGGGGAGGAGGAGGGGAGGACGAGGAGCAGAGGAGGAGGAGGGGAGCGGAAAGGATACGGAGGATGAGGAGGGGCATACCGTACCCTCCCCTCCTCCTCCTTCTCAAGAGCTGCGCTCTAATTTCGCGTTACAGAGATTTGTAAACGTCTTTAATTTTTTGTATGTATTGGCAGTGTGGCCACGGCATAAGGAAACGTTGCGAGGAATGCGTTTGTTCTGCACAAGACGCCGTCACAAATAAAATTTAAAAAATCACTTGTCCGGTTTTGTTTTCATACGGACACCAATGGCAGCTGTCTCGCTTTCGGCGGGGAGCTTTGTCCCACTGTCTCCCGGCGGGGAACCATGAAACTGAAGTGCCCCCTTTTAACCGTTGGGTCGTGGATGAACGGCAACAGCGTTGCACGCGAGCAGTCTGTAAGAACCAGACAAGGACAGTTACGTGTAAGGGGAACTTTCCTTAGGTCACGGAACCGTCTAGCCCAAGAAATAGACGGGCGGCGGAGAAAAAGCTCACCGGAGAAAAACTCACCGCCAAACCGGCAGATGCGGAGAAAAGCTCACCGGCCCTTGAGCGGAAGCTAAAAAAAAGCTCATCGAAATTTTTCTTTTTTTTTTCTTTTTTCTTAGCTCAGCGAATTGTCCATCACACGTGACAATTTATAATTGTCTTTTTTTTAATATTCTTGAAGTTTATTGGGCGCATGCACTAATTCCTCAGAAATTAGTAATCACCCATTCTGTCTAGTAATCACGCCGCAAGTATAAAATCAGAACATCGGACACCCGTAAAAACTACAACAATTTATTGACAGCTTGACAGTGTGTCTTCGGTAGCTCTGTCAGATAAAGAAGATTGTCTTTTTTGCAAGCTAATATGAATAGAGGTGTGTGAACCGTTTTAGCTCCGAAGATCGAGTGGTGCCTGATAGATAGGTAGGTGTTTGTTGGTGTAATCAATGTCCACTATGCTGTTTTCGTTTTTTTTTTTTTCACGAATAAATTTAGTTGCTAGAAATGTTTCGTCTTGTCGTGTTTGTTGTCTTCACTCCGTCTTCGTCGTTTGAGCTGGTTTCATCATGTATAACGTTTACCAACTCGCCCAATTCGCTACCCTACAGAAGATGAGTTCTTTTTAAAGTCATCAGTAACGACGGTGACAGTGTGTTGCTTTGAAGGCCATGGGTGGTTCGCCGTAGAGGGGTACTAGTACACAAAGGCAGCAAGAAAAAAAAACACAACCGGCAAAAAAAAAAAAGAGATGAAAAAAACGTGCATGTCCGTGGAAGAAAGAAATATCAATATCCTACTGATCGTTCTATCCTGTTTTGAGAGGTTAACAAAGATTCAAAGAGAATCTCAGGCACCGCGTTGTTGCGCGGTGCACTTTGAGATTCTCGGCACTTAGAGTTTTGCTTTTTAGGTTTTAGGCACAATATTAAGTTTTCGAACTTTTTCCTGTTTTTCAAGTTTATAAAGATTTCTTTTATAGTTGTGTTGCCTAGAGAGTAAACCGCAATTATTCAGTGGAAGCAATAAACCCGATAAGCTTCACAAATATTAGAAAAAAATACTTTTTTTTTTTACAAAATTGACGACATTAATGATAATAAATTTATGTATGTTACTATGACCCGACAGCCTTCATATGAAAAGAAGAAAAACAAATCGGTGAGCTTTTCTCCCCATCCGCCGGTTTTGCGGTGGGCTTTTCTCCGGAGAGGTTTTCTCCGGCATTCGAAATAAACATATGACGAGGCTACGTGTGCAGGCTTTGTTTTCGCGGAGGGAGAAAGTTTTCCGTGAGCTCAAATGCCCCATTCTTCTCCCGGAGTTAGCTCCCAAAGACAAAAGCGTAAATAAAGCAAACAAGAATAGACCACGCACTCATCCGGCAGCAGGAGAAAAAAGTGGAAGCGTTTTCAGGTTTTCTTTTGATATTTTGTTTAGAGCACGGGGAAAGGGTCACATGCCTGCTTCCTCGTGCAGGGTTCGCGATAGGTTATCGTGTAACGAAACTTCGCCCTCAAAATAAATGCGCGCCGTGTTTATTTATTATTTGTTTATTCTGAGCATACTACAGGCGTGGGATGCACGAGCGGTAACATAAAAAAAAAAGACTGGAAACACATTTTAATCACCATTTCACACACCGAAAAACAGTGCAGCACACGAAGAAACCGCGTGATTACTGATTACGCTGTCAGCATAAACAATCTCCTCCCTGCCCACGAGGCCTGACTTCGCCATAGTTGAGGCTTTGTAAGCAAAACGGTACACATCTAAAGACGAAGCGTTCGGGCTAACGGTGTCCCGTACTGTTCACCGTTCGGGCAGCGAAGCCGTCCAAGGACATGTGGCTGCGGGTCCAGACAGGCCGCAACTTGCTCCGGGGCCCCACAAAGGCAACCATCCCCTCCCCGCGGTCCCCCCGCCCGAGGCACCGTCTGACTCACTCAGCACCAGGTGCAGACGTCAAAGGAAGCCCCCGAGGCATCGCACCCCACATGGAGGGGGCCCAAAAGCACGGACGGACCCCTCTCCAAGGAAAGAACCGAAAGAAAACGCAAGACAACACTCGATCTGCCAACGCGCTTGGTTTGGGAAGCTTGGGAAAGGAGCAGGAGAAGGAGACACTCCGTTTCAGCTTACGATGGACCGCAACAGACGCCACCAGCCACCCCAGCCAATCCAGCGTTGCGAACATGTCACGTGACTACACGCCCCCACGCGTCTCTGCGCACTCCCGAAAGTACACGTGACCTGCACACGCCATCTGTTGGGCTTTGATGGCTCAGAGCCTACTCCGAGGTCCATCGTACGGTGAAACGGAGCCATGAAAGCTCGGAAAATATGGAAGAGATTCGCGGATTTCTTTACACGGGAGAAGTAAGGGGAAAGAAGGAAGGGGGGGGGGGGGTCCTAACTCCTCTGTGTCCCAAGCTCTAAACCCACCGGCTTCGGCACCGTAGCTCTGCTCCCCTTCTCTTTCTTTTCTTTCTTTGTATATATTGTGCCGGAAAACGGTTTGAGGGAAGACGAATCTGGCATGCATTGCTTGGCAGGCCGTGTTTCTGTCTGACTCGCTCGTAGCACCGGCTTCTGACGGGACGCGGGGAGGGGGCTGGCCGTCTTTTTTGGCGGGGAAAGTTTCCCGCCAAAACGGCTCGTTCTCTCACGGATGGCCAGACGCTATCGGATTTCGCGGGAAAGGAAGTATAATCTTTTCCGCACCCCAAGCACTCGCGGCTGTTACATGCAACAGGCGTGCAAATATTTTTTTTTCTCGTCTTTTTTTTTATTTGTATTTTATGTTTTGTGCGGACGACGGCACAAGCGAGAAGGTAGAAGTTGGGATGGTGGGGACTCGTTTAGTGTTCTTTCAGTGCGTCGTCAGAGACGTTGTGTAGTTGTCATCATCATGTTATGCAGTAACATTTACTTTAGACTCATTTTCAACTCAAGAACCGTTACACACACAAAAAAAGAAAAAGTTTGGTTGTTCGCGGAGCGTTATTTCCCCTACAACGAAACATACGTACTCAAACTCAAAAAAGCTTTTTTTTTTAGCACTGATTCGATAGCAAATAGATGTTTTTTGTTTTTTTTTACATGCGTCATCGACATTAGGGGTTGGTAAATTATGAAAAGAAACAGTGGGTTCGCTGGGCACATTATGATGGCGATGCCAAAGATGCTCGTCTTGCACAACTGAATGTATCGACGATCCATCTTCACACAGACGAGAGCAAGCTCCAATGCAGAGAAAAGCGAAAGGGGAAGCGGATGAACGCGCCCCCCCCCCCCCCCAACTCGACGCACACGCGTGTGCATGCACATCGTCTGCGCTGGTGGATCCCCGATGCCACGATAAGCGACAACGAGCGAAGAACGGAGAGATGCAAGTCGCACGCGCCGCGGCCACGCCGAGAAAAGCCTGCAGGAGTCAATCAAGGGAGAGCCACGCGCAGGGCGGGGAGGACGGTCGTGAGTTCCGGCCTCGGCAACGATTGGCCACAGTCGGCACTACGTTCGCAGCCTACACTGACAGTACGGTGTGGTCTGCGCGCTCGGGAGACCAATCAAGGGCTTCCCTTTTCATCACCTGACCGCGCTGTCTCTGCGCGTGGGTGTAGGCGGGAGCGTGATCACGTGGCGAAAGGTAAGACGTGCGCCTGGTCCAACGGGCATCGTAGATTCCACCGCACTGTCAGCTTAGGGGCGAACGGAGCTACGCGTGCCGCCGCAGTCGGTGCGGCGCAGACGACTCGCATTCCGTCGCAAATCAAGCCCGTCCGATCGGCGGCCGTTTCCAGACACGGAAGGGATTCTTTTGATCCGCCATCGGTGGAGATGATTGCGTCGGATCGACACCGGCGCGGCGGCGGATGACCCGACGAGGGGGAGGGACGACGTTGAGGCCAGACGAGCCCTCGCTGCTGTCTCTTACGAAAGCGCGTCGGCCCCGGAGGTCGCCTTCGAGGGGCTTATGGAGGAGGTCCGGGGCTACGACGGGCCTTTAGGCAATTTAGTTTTGTTAACGTTACGTGAATTATGCCCCGTTTCCGTACGCAGCAACTAGTCCGAAAAAAAAAATGAAAGACGTTTACGAATCTTTGTAATGCGAAATTAGAGCGCAGCTCTTGAGGAGGAGGGAAAAGTAAGAAAGGGAGGGTATGCCCCTCCTCCTCCAATTCAGTTTCCCCGCTAAATTTAGCGGGGAAAATGACGTCACGTCACCTATGAGCAAATTCAGTTTCTCCGCTAAATTTAGCGGAAAAATTGACGTCACGTGACCTCAACACCAATTCAATTCCCGCCTAAATTTAGCAGCGAAGTTGAATTAGTCTTGAGGTCATGTGACGTCAGTTTTACCGCTAAATATAGCGGGGAAACTGAATGCACAGCGTTACATTATCGGGACGTCACAGGAGGTGGAGGAGGGGAGTGTACGGACCCTCCATGTCCTCTGTACCCTCCTCTCTTCCTCTTGTGTACCCTCCCGTCACGGTATATCGCAAAATCAAAATACCCCAAGAGCTGCGCTCTAATTTTGCTTTACAAAGATTTGTAAACAACTCAATTTTTTTCCGCATTATTTTTTTAGGTATTACTATTGTCCCTCTTTTTTGACGTCCCGAATGCATGTCTCTGCCGAGTAACCAGGTTTCATGCCCAGCCATGGCGGAGTCAAAAAATGTTTGGGGAAAGAGGGAGGTGAAGAGTGTCAGGTACATATATTATGTATGTAGGACTAGGACACTCACCCATATGAAAGGTGCGCACTGCGCACTATAAGTCCATTTTACGAGTTCGAAGAGTTGTGTTCGGCCTTACGCGGGGAAAAGACAGAAATGCGTGTTTTTTAGTTAACAATTAAAATAGCGCAAAAAAGACAAGGACAAGAAGTACACAGGACAAGCGCTGTTTTTTAGGATGACCATATTCCTCAAGGTACAAAATGGGACATCCCAGCGGGAGGGGAGGAAGGGGTTGGGGGGGGGGGGGACTACTAAAGATTGAGAGTGGGAGAAAACATTTTACTGAAATGATTGCTTTTATTTCAAAATGTTACCATATTGCACTAAGCTCTAGGCACAGTCACACTCACAGTTCAGTTGCATGCACTCATACGGAAGGTCCTGCTTTGGGTCCTTCGTTGGTGTGGGCGTATTTTACCGACGACTGAAGTTTCCTAAGCAGGACGTTATCCCGCAAGACTCGGTTGTCAAAGTCTGCGCACTTATATAGGGGAAAAAGAAGCATGTCTCGAAACGGGACATGATTTTTCATTGGGACAAAAAGACGGGACAGCAGAAGCGGACTTCAAAAACAAGACTGTCTCGGCCAAAACGGGACGTCTGGTCAGTGGTCACCCTAGTGTTTTCAGACCGCGCTGTTCTTGCACGAGTGCTCATTCAAGTGGGCAGGAGATCGAACTACGAGGGGCGTTCATAAAGTTCGTATTATCGGCACAAAAAATTGAAAAAAACGGAACAAAACAGGCATCAACATGAGCGTGCGTCCTGCTAGTTTCCGCACAGTATAAACATCGCATGCTATAGTAGCTCGGAACGCCGACCAGGAGTCAAAACAAAAATGGCACCGCCCGTCGGTGCCAAGCGCATTGAGTGATCCGTTTTTTTTTTTTTCATTTGAAGGGAAGAAATGCCAAGGACATTCATTCCAATCCGGGAGTGTTCTTCGGGGACAACACCCAGTTTATGACACTTTGGTTAAATGGCGCAGACGCTTCCAGTGTGGCTAAATAAGAGAAAACCATTTCAAGGACGGCGACCAAGTGATTGCTGAAATGGAGCGATTCCTGAACCCTCAAAACCAGGAGTTCTATAACAATGGCCTCCGGCATGTGGTGCATCGCTAGAAAAAGGGGGTAACTTTTGGTGGCGAACATGTAGAGAAAGTCTCTATCCCTTCGTGAAAATAATACGAACTTTATGAACGCCCCTCGTAAAGGGGCGCTTTATCTAGCTTATTGTCCCTAAAGTCACTGGATCCTGGCCCCTGGGAAAGTAGCGCCATTGCCTTCCCTGCCTGCTAGCCGGACACAAACGAATACTAACATACAGACGACCAAAACCTCGCAAGGCGATTGGCTAATCGGACTACGTTGCAATGGAAATCGCCATTTCGGTCCATTCAAATCTTCGAAGCTTCCGGCGGATCGCTCTAAACCAGTCGCGCCAAGATCACCATGGAGCATCACCGTACTGCAAGCGTTCCTCACCAATATAAGCGCCTTTGACACGGTGTATGCTATCAACTTATCATTCATGCCCATATCCACGGATCTTTTTTTACAATCATATTGTTCTTCTTCACTTCCTGCGTATTTCAAAACAGGAAACTTATTTTTCAGCGCCTCTAAGCACCGACACAACATCTGGTGGTGGTACGAAGATGTTTCGCCGGTGTGTGGATAGCCCAAATCTCGGTATACAAGAAACATCTCCTTAACCTACCCGTCACCAGCGAATTTAGATCGGCTCACCAAGAGCGGAGGGGTCCAAGGAGAAATTGCTCATTTCTCGGACCAAAATGGCGACCATACGGGGAGCTTGGCGCTACTTAGTTGCCCAGGACTGTACCCAAGATCCAGCGACTTTGGTTGTCCCCACAGTCCGGGCGCTTCGTCGTGACCAGTGCTTTGGTCGCACGAGGAGCGGCCTTCGAATCGTCATCTTCGATTTGTTTTCCCACAGCTGTTTTCCCCGCAGCTGAAACGAACCGCTGGAGGCGTGACTGTTCGATCTCCTTCCTAATAAACTGTAGCCAAAGCTACAAGCGCGAGCTGGTTCGGTCTCCTGGCTTTGAGACCTGCATTTCAAGCGCGAGTGCACGTCCTGCGGAAGAGCGCTTCGGGTATTCCACAGCTTCCAACAAAAGGCACACTTCCGAAAGGTGTTATTGTAATGAAGAAAACTTGAACTTTTCGAAATTGTGATTTAATACCCAATCCTCTCTCTAACGCCTCACGGCCCTGGGAATAATGTAAGTAAATAAATAAAACAGCGACTTCGAGCTCTCGTTCTTGTGCGACTGTCCATGCAGAACAATGCATAAATTCAAAATTGGCGCCATTATGTTAGGCCATGCTCATAAAATGTAATCCGAAAATTTGCAAAATTTATTTCAAGCAAAGTGGCGCCATCTAAGAAGAATAGAGCGAAACTTGGCTTTATCGTCGTATCGTCTGCTCGTTGGTTCGGCATTCGGCTAAACGACTTCGTTCTCAAATAGCTGGGCACCTGGGTTTCTTATCTGGACGTCGGTTCAAATTCTAAGGAAATTGGCTTCACGTATTACTTCAGGCCCATGGCCAACGGTATGGTGCCTGGAATGCGTCTCCGACTGGTGTGTTTAGCGCGCCCAAGAAAAGGGGTCTCTCGATTCCCGCCTCATGACGTCATAAAAGTGCCATGTTGTCGCCGGTCGCGATCCTGGCGGCGTCTCAATAGCTGTGGTGTCTGTATCAGGCGACGCCTGTTCTGCTGCAGGTCGCTCTCTAGTGTGACAGTCCACGGAAGTCAGAGCAGCCAGAAGTTGGCACGCCGTGACGACAGCGACACTTGCGTTGGCTCGTGCCTTTCGTCAGCATTTCTACGGCCAACCGCCAAGATCGCGACCTCCGACAAGATGACACTTCAACTTCTCTGACGTCGAGTAGACAGTTGGGCGAGTTGGTAGGTATTGAACATAGTTACAGTTGCGCACACAAGGACAAGGACAGAGAAGAGAAACACGTAGACGACAGACAAGCGCACACTCACAACTCATATATTAACGAAGTAAGAAAAGAAAGAGGTACAGAACGCGGAATCCACTCGAGCGTTAGCCACACAGGCGCGAGGAACCACTGGCCCCAGGGCTCGAGGGGTACATGTGAAATTACCCACATGAAAAAGATTTTAGGAAGGCAATTTCTTCCTCTGTTAACGTGTTTCTCTTCTCTGTCCTTGTCCTTGTGTGCGCAACTGTAACTATGTTCTCTGACGTCATTTGTCGCCACTTCGGGACCACTTTTGAGGTACGGGCGGCGTAGGACGCGAAACACACCAGTCCCATAAGCCACACTGGCCACAGTCATAGAGTTATTACAATAAACGCTAGAGGCTCAGCTGGCGCTACTGTCTACGGGACTTCCGGTTGCAAATTGAAGCAGACAGCATGCAGTCTACATTTCCAGCCTCCTGTGTATTCCTATGGGAAAACGCGCGTGAATTTTGTCTCTTCGCCGGAAAATAACATGAATAACTTTTGTCATATCGGTTGTACCGGATAGTATGTACCTTTATTGGTATTGTGAAAGTGTAATTGCTTTAGTTACAGCATTTTTCTTTACCACTGAGCGATGTTAAGCTTCGCTCTATTTCAGGCCCAAACCCCTGTTTCAAGGAAGGTATGTGAAAACGAGCGACGGTTCTAAGCAAACTAACGATCGAAAGGAATGTAGTGTGTGTTCAGGTTCGCTAGCATTTCGGTGGTGCTTATATATTGCTAATATGCCCGTTCTGTCATTGGATGAAGATGTCCGTCGTGCGCATCTTTACGATCGGTTAAAGAAACATTCGAACGCAAAAAATAAAGCACGTGAGCTACGAAAGGTATTAACGAACAAAAAGTAAGGGCGCAAACAAGCTGGTGATGGTTTAACATTTTGGACAAAACCCCGAGACTGGGGGAGAAAAAGGACAACACAACACAAAGTCTCAAACACAGCTGAAATTTATTATACATAATATTGTGGTTTTATAGGGTACAGGTGCCCTTGAAAACCAGAAGGAATGAAAAAAGGGGAGAGGGTGAACTTCTTTTTCTCGAACACACAAGAGAGGGAGGACATGGACCAATAATCACACCGGTACGGTTCTAACTCAAACAAAAGGGGGAGGGGGAAGATCTCTTTACCCACCTCGGTGAGGTCCTTTTGTCTTTTTTTTTTTTATCTCCCATGTCGGGCAGTTTTTATCGGGCACCTGCTCTCTGGCTCCCCTTATTTGCAAAAATTTGGAGCGTGCGGGTGATGCTTTGAAACATTTGAACCCAGAACAAGCATCTTCGCAGTACTCATTTATTGCAAATCTGACTATATTACGTGACTTTCAATTTATTTTGATCGTCTGCAAGCACAAGGAGTTACTTATCCAGTGTTACTGCGTAGTTCTTGCCGTCTCTCTCGGTTTTCTACATGTCCTTCGTTCGTTTGGCACGTATATCCCCCATGTTGGAAAGCGCCGACGCCGTGTTCGCGCTAACAGTGTCCGACAGTGCACAAAAATACACGTACGAAGCCGTTTTAGCACCGTTTTTAATGCGATGAATTTGAAAGAAAAACGCCGTAACTGACCATTTATTTCGTCTGCGTGACTGAGAAATGTTCCAATGTGCCTACTACGTACAAGTTATTCGTGATATTTGCTCTTATAATCGAGCGCAGAGAGAAAATGCACTCGCTTTTTCCCATAGGAATACATTACCAGAAGTCAAATTTAGACTGCTTGCTGTCTGCTTCAAAATGCAACAGCACACTAGCGCCAGCTGAGCCTCTAGCGTTTATTGTAATAACTCTATACTCTATGGCCACAGTAGACACAGCGTTGTCTGTCAATATTCCGTAAACTGAAAGAGATCTCTAAATACACACGACCGCCGACACTTTAAGCATTATCATGAATAATACACTATTAATGTGAAACGCGCGATTTTTTTTTTAAATAAAATACGAAACTTACGGTAGAGAGTCGGTAGTCGGCCGAACCTGCCAACGCGCTCGTTGCGTATCTCAGGGAAACTTCGCCACTTCGCCCGTTCATTGCGTCTCCGTTGATTAGGTGCACGTTGGAAGGGCCATCAGATCTTCCTCACCTGGTCCCTATTTCGCCAAAGAAACCGCAACGGTCTACTGTCGAGTAGGCTTTCGCGAAAGCCGGCTGTGCAGCGACCATGAACCCCGTGAACGACAAATCGGAATATGACAAATGGGTGATGAAACAGAGCCCCAAGTACAAACAGCGCTACCGTAAAGAATGGGAGGAATGCCCAGCGTTCAAGGGTAAGCCTCCACCACACATGTTGAACCACACGGCCGTACACTCGAAATCAAGCTCGTATTCCGCACTGCTCTGCGTTTTGCGCTTCTCCTCCGACCCGGCCTGTCCCGTTCGCCGTACTGTGTAGCGAAATTCCGCTGTTTTTAGCGACGCGCGTTGCCCGATCTGTTTGCAGGCGCGGCGTCCATTCGCCCGTCAGGTATAGCGGATTTCGCGCAACTCACCGAAATCGGCGGCGTTTCCGCCGAGCATTCGCCGAGTTCAGCCGAGTGCGTTTTCTGCAGGCGCTCGTACCTGTTGGTGTGACGCGCCGCTCGTTTTACTGGGATTAGTTACTAACGCTTAGTTTTTCCCACTAACATTCCATTGGCAGTGAATCGTTCGTCTAGGCCTATGCGCGCTACGCACGATTGTGCCGAAGCAACTGAAGCAAGTGGTGGCAACGTGCTGGCTGGGCTTGCTAATAGAAGTCCCATAGCCTAATAAAAGAAAGAGAAAAAAGGGGGGACGCTGGTTTGATGGACGCGGTCTGAGCTTTGCATCTCGACGTAAATTCTACTCTGCTGCTAGGTGTGAGTTCGGTCTTCCTTTTGTAATGCGCCTGCCAAGGGTTGCCACGCATGTGAGCTAGGTTGAGCCTTTGGATTCCCCCAAATTAGAACCCCACTAAAACCTAGTCGACAAGAAAACCTTGATCTATTTGGCCAGATCCTGTCCCTCTTTTGGGTAATTTTTGCCCCTTTGGTGTAACAGTTGCATCTCCTTTTAATAACCCACTCCCGAAAACACGTTTTGTGCGATCGAAGTGAAAACGATAATAATGATCACTACTTGTAGTGTTCATTACACTGACCCATTTAGTTGTGCTCTTGGGGGGATCTGTGACTAATAAGTGTGGGGCTCACGCAGCACATTTGAACTTCCTGGACAGTGGGAAAGCTTGTCGAATGTTTAGTGTGTGTTACCACAAATTTCAGCATGAATGTGTTGCTTGATGAAATTACCATGTCACACCGGATACTCCCATGGAGCAGAAGCATGTCCTTACACCAAAAGCTATGTGGTGTACAAATTAACGAGTCTATCGTAGCTCTTAAGCGAGACTGTGCCATAGGAATTTCTTCCATTAATCACCCGATTACGAAGTCCGATTTAGCTTATGGCAGTTAATGAGGCGAGCCTAGCAAATACTGGGGACAGGGAATGCCATCATTGTGCAGCCAGATCCGCTTTATCTATGCGCTGCCGTACGACAGCCAGGGCATTGGTGGTTTGCTTTGTCAGCGCATTGCAGCTGGACAACGTGCAGAGCAGAAAGCTCGCATGCTGTTGCAGAATTTATGGGACAATAGGTGGAAGAATGAAATGCCATTTGGCTGGACGGTTTGAATTATTGCTACAGCATCCCCAGCCTCCAACTTGTAATCATATTTTTACTCCTTTTGGCATGTTCTAATGAGCAAAGTCATTCTTTGGCTAGTGGCTACAGGGAGACCCTTGGTCATAAACTCATCAAAGAATGCCTGATAACTAGGCTTTAGACTTTCTGGTTTTAACCGAATAACACCAACAGACATCCGTCAGTATCAGAAATATAAAATCGGTTCAAACCAATAAACACTGATTTCTGAGCGGTTTCACTTTAAGTGAGGACGGCTTTCATCGAAGCCCTCCCTTCTGAAGGCCCATTCACACAGTTGCGACTTCTTAGGACCAGAGATGCTAAATGCGGATTTTTAAGCCCTTTGTGGGGGCTTACGACCGACTCTGCTGCAGCGCAGCCAGTCGTAAGCCGCCACAAGCGGCTTCAAAACCGGTCACGTCTAAGTAGGTCGTAGTCAACATCAAGTGTGTGAGCGGGCCTTTAGACGTTTGTTTGGCGCATACTCTTGCTTAGAAACAAGCACTCTGCCAGTCCCAGATCAGTGGAATCACTGTGGCTTGGAGGACAGTAGCATGAGAGGTCAATTATTTGGTCATCACACACTGTCTTGATGTCTTTGTGTAATTCAGGTCAGAGTTGGACGAGAGGCTCCGAAACTACACTGGTGGGCATTATCGCTCGAGTTATGTGAACGGAGTAAGAGCAACTTGCTTTCCACATTGCACAAAAGTTTTGCTTGAGAACGATCCCATTTTTGTCGTCGCACAGATCAGAAGGTTAGTGGGATGTAAAGAAAATGAAAAGCTCCAGTTAATTGCAGAGATTGCGTGGACTTTGGACCATGTTCGGATTCATTGCCTGTGGTTTGCAAGTACTGTCACATCAGGCACGTAGCCAGGATTTTGTTTCGGGGGGCCCGCCCATGGCAAAATGCTGTATGAGGGGGAGGGGGAGAGGAGGTGCCAGCAAAATGGAAGATTTCGGGGGGGGGGCCGGCCCCATGGGCCTCCCCTGGATACGTGCCTGTGTCACATTATGATATGTGCAGCATTATAAGGGTGTAAAAACATTGTAAATTAAATTTCAATTTCAAGTTTTGTTTAAATATTTTTATCAATAATCACAGTGTTAAGCATTCGTATGAAACTAATCACCTAGATACACTAAGTTTTTTAAAAATGAACAAACCGAAAAGGATCTGCCTATTTTCCTTATGAATAAACACTGAAAAAATGTATGACCTACACACAACATTAGGACCTTGTTCCTCCAAGTTGTTTGTGGACTTTGCAGTTTTAAAATGCATTTCAAACTAAGAACACTGTATTCATGAAATTAACAGACTGTTGATAGGCACTACGTTATAAATGCTGGTACAGTTGCAAAAATAATGTGACAACATGCTTCTAAGCAGTGTTGTTAATTTTTGACAAGTTCCAGACATGGAACTGTAAACCCATCGCTTCACGTAGGGCATGTTGATTCGACCCAAACAAAACTACCACTGATTTATACTACCAAGTTTTAGAAATAATTAGCAAAGACCTGGGGTCCTAAACTCATCAAACACAAAGTTGGAACCGAAAGTCGCGGAGCGCACGATTGGACTTCGACAAAAAAGTGTGAAGTCATCGTCGTGATAGGCCAATTGGCGCGCTCCTTCAACTTCAGCCCCAACTTTGCGTTTGACGAGTTTAGAGGCCCTCATGTCTCGTACATTGCACGCTATACAAGGTGTTTCCTAACGACTGAAAATAATTGGGAAAAAAAGGGACACTTGAAAGAAAGAAATGATTCCTTCGGTTGTTAGTGTGAACCTCTGAACTTTGATGAAAAACAAAGAGAATAAATGGATGAAGACACCACTGCGTCTTTGTCTTCTCTTCGTTTCTCGTCAAAATTCAGTTGTCCCCACTAACAGGTATCAATCAACCGGCTCAGCTAAAACCCGTTAAGGCGACTCCTTTGGCATGTGTTATCAATGGTGGTGTTATCACCTGCCGCAGTCAATAAAGGGATAACGTTATCGGCTGCGGCAGACATTGGGTCACGACTGCAAAGTGTTAATTATCGAATGAATTACCTGAAATCCACTACACTAACATCCCTAGTGATGCCTCACCCCGGAAAGATAACCTGCCCCTATTTTTAGCACGATTTTCTACTTTTTTCAAAAACGCGGAAAGATCGCCCGTGTCTAGTAATTGCAGGGCCGTGGCACAACGGTGACCTTGGCAGAAATGGTGTTACTTTGCCAAGACCGGAGTTAAGCGAACATTGCCGACTGGGAAGGACGGTCATCTTTGGTTCATCGCCCCTCCCTGCGATCACAAGTTTTGCAGATCACAAAATCTGAAACTAGCATTTTTATCCACTTTCCTTTATCGTGCACCGAAAGGTAGCCCACTCCTCATTTTCACCCAATTTGCTTTCCATTTTAGGTGGGCTATCTTGCGGGGATATTGCGGTAATTACTACCTGTTGAAATATTTGCCTCGTCTGGCGCATTCCAATTAGAAATTTGAAGCCTGTGCTCAAAATATGCTAAAGCTGTTGGTAGAATTGAGACAGATGAATTCTGCTCAGCTGGCAAATTAAACCCTTACGAGACGGATGCCGGAACCAGTTGCAAAAGAGCAGCGGAACTTCCACCCGGGAATAACGTAAGCCTCTGCAGCAAGCACGAATGACGAGTCGTTGCAAACCGATTTGACTAGGGATGTCACAAACGAGTCGAGGTGTCGAGTCCGACTAAGTTCAACTTTCTACAACTCCCAACGCGAAGTTCAACAAAAATTTGTTGGACGTAAATTGCTTCTCGTTTGCATTACGAACTAACGAAAGCATTAAAAGTACCTATTTTTGCTTTTCTATCATGTGAACGTTGCTGATCGTTCTATAATATACTAAATAAACGATACCTTCTAAATGTTGTGTTCCCCGAAACTCAAAAACTGCGTGTAGACGCCGGGCAACACTGTCCATAATTCGAGCTTCGTCAAACTTTGCAAAAAGTTGGAAGGTTCGCCGAACCAGTCGAACCTTGAGTGCGACATCCATAGATTTGATAGTGTTGTGTTATCCATGCTCCGTAGCAGGTTAATAAAAGCGGAACAATCCCCTCGCGCAAAAGCCCTATACTCTCTCCACTTTTGCAGAGGAGCAACTCATCTCCTCTCCAGCATTTGCTTGCTAATGTGGAAAGAGTGGAAGGCTTTGCAGGAGGAACTGCTTTTCTTGTCCTGCAACAGTGTCACATAGTCATAGACGAGGCGCTGTTTCCTTTTGTTATATTTCTGGCGTCTTTTTGAGCACACAGCTTTCGGCTTTTTTTTTTTCTTCTTCCTAGTCTCGGTCTGGTTGTCTCTACACAGCCTTGCTTTGCCAGAGAATTTGCGACTCCAGCGAACTATAAGGGGCGCACTCGTCAGGCAAAACGGCGAGCGAACGGAACCATAAATTACTTGCACTGCAGCGTAAAATTGGTGTTACATACGAAAGCAAAGCAATTTTTCGACGGTAGAAACCTTCTAGTCAGTGCGCAGGAATTACACGGTGGAAGCATAAAAATAATTACTGGAAACGATGTCTGTTTCTACGCTGCCTACGAGAACCATGCAGCGATAGCGGACGACAGAGTCGAAATGACCTTCTTGATGAGGCCACGAAGCGTTGCCGCTTACGTGGCATCGATTTTGCTGGAGTCCCCAATGGCTCCGGTGCAGAACTTAGTTGTCCAAATTCTAATAACAGCTATGGTCATATTTTGGCCATGGGTTACAAATTTCTAAATTCGAATGTGCCAGCTAAGGTGGAATATATTCCTACAATTAATTATTGAATCTCAGGTAATTAATAGGACAGTTATCATTTTGGACTCATAACCTCGTGTCCACTACGGTCAGTATACGCCTTCCCTAAAGGAAAATCTCTTTAGTTCAAGCGCCTCTTTTTTCTTTTTTTTTTTTTTAATAATCTCTGTTGTTTGCAAAACACCCTGTATACTAACATTCTGCATAGCAGAACACATCAAAAAGGCCCCTTTAACCATCAGACTAGTCATAATGTGGTTTCGATTGTAGTGCCCTTGGGACTGTCCCCTCTCTGTCGCTTCACTGCATCCCGCTTCCCGTCTCCCTGTGTGCCAGAGCCGCCTCGACGGCTCCTACGGTTCCCCGGTTGGTGGGATAGAATTCCAGTCGAGGTGCCCCAATCCAACGGAGGCTCATTATGAAGAACTGACATTTCGGTTAGCAGGTCAAAAGATCCCCAGTTGGCTGAAATTGTTCCTCAATCCTCCAGCGCGGCATGCCAGATGCCCTTCGTGGGTTTGGCACACAAAAACACCTCCCCAAGACTCTTTTTTTCTAATTTTTTAAATTCAGACGCGTGACAAAAGGCAGATGTGCTCTGCCTGACAAGAGCAAAACTGCCGTGGCCGAATTGTGCATTTTGTTTTCCCTTTTACATTGCTCAGCAGGCAACAACAGCAAAACATCAGAGACATATAAAATACAGCAAGAAATGCAAAATAAATTAGCAGTACAACGACAATCTGTAACAGAAAGCTGTTGCTTTCTGCTTGCTTGCTTTGTCGTCATAAAAGAAATACATAATTTGTATGAGGGTTACTAAAAAAGTAATGTAAAAAAATGTACCATGATCGAAGGTACATTTTTACTTTGCTTATAAACCTGCGCTTTGAGCCACTGTCCCGAATAATTCCTGAAATGGCCAGTCTACGAGATCCGTAGTTTGTCCCTGACCCGGGTATCACGCAAGAGCCATGTCGAAGATGGTATTGCATACTACCAAGACATTGATTTCCCACTTGTGTTTGGCAGGGTGGCTGGCCCCCGTGGCGGAGAATGCGTGCATAGCGTTCTGCAAGAACTGCAAGATCACCTTCACGGCCAAGCTGAGCGACATCCGGTCCCACTCCAACTCGCGCAAGCACCAGAGGGCCATGCAGGGCCAGATGCCCCGCAAGCGCATGTCCACCGTGCTCAGGCTGCAGGGCATCGAGTCCCTGGATGTGAGCGGCTCCCTTCTCTCCCCCTTCTTTCCTCTCACTCGTTCCCGTAGTCTCCGAGTGAGATACGCAGGGCGTGGCGATTCTCCGGCGTCTCGCCGTCCGGCCGGTGAGGTCGCAGCGTCGGCCGACGAGAACGCCGGAGAAGGAATCACGAGGCAAGAAGCGCAAAGATAATAAGTCACGCCCCACGTTTCTCAAACTGTCAGTGACCGTAGTCTTTTTCTTTTTTTTTAGTGTTGTAATTACTGCCACTGTTTAGCATCGAGAACATAAAACTTTCAGTTCTTTCATTTTTTTTTCTCAGGGCTTGAAGTCACGACAGAGAAAATCAAAATACTGTACAATACATAAAAAAAAAAAGAGGCAAAAACGCAAGAATAAAAATGACTACGTAACATTGTTTCACAGATTGGCAATTACAATTTTAGACTTGGCAGTATCAGTAATTGTGGCTGCGGCTGCAGAGAGGCAATTCTAATCGGTGGAGGTACGCGGGAGCTCTAGTAGTAGGTCGGTCTTGCATCTTGACTACGATACTCAATGCTCAAATGCTCCGCCAGTGCCATTGCTTGTGCGTCGTGATGTTGTTGGGTATCCAAAAAGCACATGGATTCCACCGCCATGTCAGCCTAGTGGTGAACAGAGTATTATATACTAGTATTTTCGGTTTCAACCGAAAAAAAAAAAAGAAGAAATCCAATAAAAGTAAGTTGAATTCATTTTTAAAAATTTCGGTTTGAACCGAATACTGTTTGCATCTTAGAGCAGTATTGCCTACTGGCGAGCCATACTGCTCGAGGCTTTGGACACTACTACTTAGTTTTTGAATTGTCACCCTTTCATCTGGCAGTTGCATACTCCTGGGATAGCACTGTAACAAATTAACACTACCATTTTTACTTAATTGCCTAGTGCTCACAAAAAGAAGAGCGAAAAAACGGCAATATTGTCTTGGGTTGAATGAAGATGCTGCACATATCACTAAAGAGACCGGTAAACTTTCATAAATGTATACATATTCACACACACAAAAAAAGACGACTCCTTTTTAGATAAATATCAAAGTATTCAGAATTTGAATAAAAAGCAAAAACACCAAACCCTTGCATAGTTTTACATCATTAAGGTGATGAGGAACATGATTTTGTTTAAAAACATCTTAACACAATTTATATTTTTGACCATTTCGAGCAAGATATGCTGTATTGCTTTCGACATCTTGACATTTTTTTCTGAAAAATGTTGAAACGTCTAGAGCCCACTATTGTACACCAAGTTTTCTTTATCCACATTCTTTCAGTACAAACTTTCTGCTTGTTGTAAACGTTTATAAACAAAACCTCAAAGGTTTCTGCAGACTTCTAAAAGAGATGCTGCACCGAAATTTGGATTTCACAAAATAAGGTAGCAGGAGTGTTCAACGGGGCGCCACAAACCCCGAAACACCACTCAGAAAGCGAGATCCTGAACGGATGGTCGTATTTTTGTAAATTAAGGATGCGATTGAGTGAGAATCGCGACGTCGCGTTTCCTGTAGTATAGTAGAGGAGGAGGCGAAACGGCCTTGCTTCCTTTCCTCTTTGCGTTCTCGCGGATTCAAAGCGAGAAGAGGAGGAAATGAGAATCGCGATGTCACGGGCCTTCTTGGCCCTGTTCAAGCACGCTCTTCTTTCACAAATATACGACTATCCTTTGGAGATATCGCTCTATGAGTGAGGCTTTCGGGTTTGTAGCGTCCTGCCTAGCGCTTCTGCATTGTTTTCTGAAAACAAAAAATTTCGGTTCATTGTCCCTTTAAAGACTCGTGTTTGTTCTCAATGCAGAGGTAAAGTAAGCAACCATGGAGCTTGCACTGCAGAGCCGAGGGATCTTGGGTTTAATCCCCATCCTTGCCATTTTCAATCTTGCATGGATGCATCAATTTGTTTTTTAAAATAAATTAGCGCATTTGTTCGAAGCAGTATTTTTTTTTTACATATATGTATTCGGTTACCTTCACTCAAACAGATGAAAAATTTGCTATGGAAACTTATCATGGAAAAGCAGGTGGACTTTTAAAAAAGAAACATCATATTTTCCAAGAAAATGAAGGAAACAAAAATGAAATTGTCAAGGTCCTCTTCAAATGTCCACTATAATGTGTCAGTGTACTGCTCGAAGTTTAGTGAAAATTAAAGGTGCACATTTATTATCGTAGATAAATCAGTGAACATAAACTCGAAAACAGAAACTCAACATCTGTGGACAAATTTATATATAGGGTGTTTCACCAAAAACAAAAAATCACTTAAAAAAAAAGGAAGCTTGAAATAAAGAATTAATTTCTTTGGGACAGTGTTGTTGATGGCAGTGGATGTCATGTTACAAGTGCAAAGTGATAGTTAGCAAATTAACTACCTAAAATACACAAATTTCCTTTTTAAATATGCTCGTGAGCAGGCACACTCCAATTAGAGATGTGTTGCCCATAATCGAAATATGCCATAACTGTTAGAATTCAGATTAGCCAAATTCTGCTTTGTGCTATTCTCTTTTCAATTTATGCCGTTAGATGACTGAGATGCCACAACTAGATGCAAAAGACCGGCGAAAGTCCCACCCAGAAGTGTCACCATCGCAGTTGTGGCTAGTGAGTCATTGTGAAACGATGTGTGGCAGAAGAAGCAGGCCACACTTTGAAGTCTCCTTCGGGTGTGCATCATTTGGCACTTCTTTTTTTCCCCCTTAGTTTCAGTACCTTTGCCACTGAATAGTGCGGAAAAGGTAGTTTTCGGATTCTGCTACATCATGCTACGTTTTGCCAAAATATGGGTAATCTGCGCCAAACCTGCGCCAAAATCCAATTTCAGTCGCCTTTCAAAACCGAAACTAAACTGAGTACCATAATTGAGCATGCATGGGTTATGTGGCGCAAGCGGCCGCCCGACACAAAGTACCCTACATCAATTGTCCATCCGGTTTTGCATGGTATTCTCGCCGTCTTGCGTTCTCGTCGTGTCGTGGGTCTCTCGCGTCTTTTTTTAAAAAATATTTTCAACAATAGACGCGGGTGTGTGCGGACGCTCCGACGCTAGCATATTGGGTACCAGCCATGCCGTCATGCTGTAAAACGAAACCACGTTTTTGCGCGGCAGGAGTTACTTTGTGAGTTGAAGCACTCACTCCTGAAAGCAACGGCCGTTGGAAAACTATATTGGTCCCTGCCTTCCAGTCACTGTGGTCGTGCGACGTCGGGTCTTGCCGTCCCCACATCGCTGCAGATATGGCGCTTTCTAAAATGAAACTTAGTAGCGCCGCGTGATCATCAACATTCCTTTTCTTGTTTTAATCATACATTGCTAAAACAAATGCCTCTTTAACTCAAAGACTGTTGTGTAGAGGTATTGATTACCTAGGTTTCTCTCGGTGGGCTTTCTTTCGTGAGGGACCCCGGTACGTGAAAAATCTGCCGCGAAAGAAAGTTGATGAAGAGAAGTGAGCTAAAGAAAAGAAGGCAATGTCTGCATGCTGAACCCGCACGGCGCGCTTGCTTGTCTCAAGTTCAGTCGTTGCACAAAGCGCTCCAAGAACATTTTGACCGTGGCTCGCGATGTCTTGCACCGATGCGCTCAGGTTCTTTTTTTGTGTGTGTGTTTAGCTTGTACTACTTTGTTTGCCGGCTTGGCAAGCACGCGCCGCTGGACTGTTTTTTGTCATATGCTCGACAGTTACATTTTGCATACAATTTTGGGAATCAGTTGGCGACGGAGCGGAGTGGCATGGTTTCGGTTTCGATCGAACAGCTGTTGTCTCCGCTCAAGCCTACCAAAGTTGCCCTCGCGTGCATGCGAACATGATTGCACCACAGAGGCGCCAGCTGGGACGCTTGCAATGCATTGTATTATGTTTGCTTACTTTTGACGAAAATCTGGCACGTCGGGAACCAGTAAAACGGTGGCAAGCAGTTTTTGGAATTGCTCGGCAACACGTACAGCACTGCACACTTGTGGGATGTCTCAGGAGTAAAAACACGAGCAGCGAGTTCCATCACAACACATCACATGAGAACACAACACAACACAAAGTACCCTTTGTTTGTACAGCACTTAAAACGAATATTTTTATTTTTATAAGAATATCTGCTCCAAAAGCCACTTTTGCTGCTCTGAAACACTGTCTTGGCTGCTCCAAAAGCCACTTTTGTTGCTCCAAAACACTGTTTTGGTTGCTCCAAAGGCCACATTTGCTGCTCCAAAACACTGTTTTGGCTGCTCCGAAAGGTGCTCCAAAATGGCTTAGGCCAATCACATCACTGACACTGACATCCGCGGTGGTTGGCAATGTTATTCAAAGAAATAATTTCTTTATTTCAACGGTACCTTTTCTTGTATTACCGTATTTTCCAGATTATAGTTTGCAAACTGTACATGTTTAAAAGTTTAAATTTTATCCGGCGCAGACTATACAAGTATTTGTTTTTTTAGATCATTGACTGTGATAAGACACAAAAGATTTTATGAATAACACAATATATTAATGATGATTTATGTATGAGACAAGCTTCTTTGTGAGCGAACACAGCAGGCATTTGTCAAGGTGTGGTGTGTACAATAATTTTTACGTTCAGATTAGGCACGAAATGCGGACCATCCTAGCAAACACTTTTATTTTTGACCCCAAATTTTCTCCTGCGGGCTATGCACTGGGTGCTGAACAGACTTTAGTCCGGGAAATACTGTATTCTCATGTCTGGGTGAAGCACCCTGCATACTCTCAGGTGATCTCTCGGGTCATCCCTTTTCAGTCTTTCGAGAGAGTGAGACACCGGAGGAGAATTTGTTTTACAAAAACGCCGCTGGTAATTCTTTGTTACTGCCTAAACATCCGTCTTACGGTCTATGAAGGTTCCTGACCCGAGCCCTTATCTTTTTCTGGAAGGCGGATTCTGCGCTGATGGAAATAACACGATACCCAAAGTAAAACAAAGAAGAGAGACAAGACTTTCTTCTTCTTTTTTATTATTATTTGCACATGTTGCTTATCTGTCACTTAAATAGAAGCCTGAATGAGATAGCGAACCTTTTTGACATGCACTTGGGGCGTCCTCTCGCTTAGAACAGCTTCCCAAGATGAAGGTGAGCTTTGGGGGTCTTCAGAAGTACACCCTCTATTTTTGTGGCCCTAATTTTTTTGCGAATTGCCAGGACCCGGCCCGTGCTTGCAACCTTTAAATTTTGCGAATTCAAAGGGCCGGAATCTGCGTGTCTAGGCGAAAGAGATATTTTTGGGCCTCTAAAATTTATTCATTTTCCAATTCATTAAATTTGTTCGAATTAGGGGCTCACAAACATTACAGGTTTCACAGTTGTAGTAGTCACTTCTGTTGTGCCAATGCATGATTCGCCTAAAGGACTAGGGACACAACATTTTTTTAGTTGCATCACCAAGCATGGAATGTTACGTAGAATACATGCCGAGTCTGTAAGCAATTTATCCTTGCGTCATTGCTATTCATAGTCAAGGGCATGGCCTACTGTGTTCACGCCTCTTGCTTTCTCATTTGTTCTTGTGCAGTCGTGTCGGCTAATGGCCCAATCTGATTGGCCGTGGAGCGACAAGAGCAGGCTCGGGACTCGCTACTCCCTGCATGCAGTCAGCGACTGTGGTAGCTTCAGATTTTGTTGCGGGGTGCTGTGTTCTCGGCTTAACTGTCGCAGACCAGGAA
The DNA here is from genome assembly GCA_037355805.1 of Ixodes ricinus. Taxonomy (NCBI): domain Eukaryota; kingdom Metazoa; phylum Arthropoda; class Arachnida; order Ixodida; family Ixodidae; genus Ixodes; species Ixodes ricinus. Next base: position 170,861 of record JAZHYW010051209.1, read on the forward strand.
GTGTAGTGGTACCGTGGGTATAAAAAGATTGCGCGGACGATGATGCAACCTGATGTGAATGAACGGCGTCGGCTGGTGTGACATATTTCAACGATATCGCGTGGCGATTGAGTGGAAATGTCGGCGATGTTGCGTTGTGCGGTGATGCAACATTTCGTCATTTTTAGTTCCTTTTTTGCATTGTGTAATGATTGCTACGTGTGCGCTAGCTGTCTGCTTGCAAACATTGCATAAGCACGTAGCACAGACCTCGAAGGCAGTCGGGTCACTGTCTGGGTACGACGACTGAAGAACCTTGTGGCAAGCCGCCGGCAAGGCACCGGGGTCAGCTTGCTAGTACAGCGTCCAAGCTGAGACTGGGTGAAAGAAAGCACTGCAAAGGCTGGCGTGCGCGAGCGTCTTGAGACGCTGTTTGAGTCCCGCTCAGGTCGTGGGCTGGCTTTGCAGTGCTTTCTTTCGTCCAGTCCCAGCTGAGACGCTGTTTCTAGCAAGCCGCCCAGGTCTTGCGTAAACCGCAACCTGTCGCACGCAGAATGGCTAGCACCAAATGCATTCTCGTGGACGCACTGCACAAATTGCTCGGTCACACCAGCGTGTCCATTCTTCGCTCGGTAACGTTCTCTTCCATATGCCACTTCACGTTCACGCACAGCACAAGCTTGAGGTCGAATGCGTTCCATTCTAACATCCAGGGCGTGGCCACTGGCACCTACACATTGACGACGTTCTCTCACGGGCGCGTTTGATGCCATCGAGCAGCCGCCACTTTCTCCGGTGTATGATTCAGACACCCCATTCTTGTGGGCAAAGGCTTAAGGGCCGTTCACACACTTGCAACTTCTTAAGTACCATTCACACACTTGCAGTTGCGACCAAGTACGACCGAAAGAGACAACACCTGTTGAAACCTCTCAAAATTTCTTAGGACAAGAGAACACACTGGCACGCTGGCGCCATCTATGCGGTGACCCTGGAACTGCATTTCACAAGAGCGAAGGTTTTGCGGGATTTCCGAGGTCAAGTGTGCGTAATACCTATGAGAAAGGCTGGTTTATAACGTTGACAAAAGTTTCTTGAGCTAAGAAAGAAAGGATATTGCGTGAGAGAAAAGAAAATATGCGGGACCGCCAAGTTTCCACTGCTACCCAATAGATGGCGCCAGTGTGTCCTCTCGTCGTAAGAGATATTAAGAGGTTCCAAGGCACTCAGTTCTAAGAGGTTGCAAGTGTGTGAACAGGTTTTTTGAACCGAGAGCTTTAGAACCTCTTAAATCTTCTACGACGAGAGAACCTAGCGCCATTTATGCGGGAACCTTCGGGCTGCAATATTTTGCGAGGTCAAGTGTATGTACTACGTATGAGAAACGGTCGTTTATAACGTGGACAAAAGTTTTCGAGCCAAAAAAGAAAGAGTAATTGCACGGAAAAATATAAAACTTTTGGGGCCACGAAGTGTTCCACGGTTCCCTGATATGTGGCACCAGTGTGTTCTCTTGTAAGAGATTTTAAGAGGTTTCAAAGCCCACGGTTCTAAGAAGTCACAGTGTGTGAACGAGCCTTCAGGCGCCGAGGGAATGGGGCGACCGAGGGTAAAAATGAGCAGGTATTGAGGAGGACGATGACATGACCCCCAGCGCAATCGTGATTGGCCGAATGCACTCCGCCTCAACTACGACTATTATTGGCGAAAGGGCAAGGGTATCATTGCCATTCTCGCCCTCTCCACGGCAGCCAATGCCACCCACGATAAACGTGCGCATGTTCTGTTTGGTTTCACAAATGCAACACTCGCCCAGCGCAAGTCCAGTACATCTGACGCTGGAAAACCGATGCTGTGGAGGCTTCGTCCCCTCATCTCATTTTAGCGCATGGACGTGCACTTTATCGCGTCACTTTTCTTTGGCCAACGTAAATACCGCCATAGATGAGCTCCCTGGTCTGTGACGTTATCCCGAGATCTCGGCTTCCAACAGTCGAAACCGAAACCCCCAAGTAAACAATAGGTTATTTACTCTGCCTTGGCATACTGTGCATTGCGTTCCATAATCAGTAGCATCATGTGCATTACTTAGGGTAAGAAATGCAACCCAAAAGTTTGATGTTTTTACCCCTTAACTATAACCTTCTTCTGTTTTGTTCTGCTGGAATCGGCATTGCTTCCAGACATGGGCAGAGTTGGACCTATGCACCTTAAAGGGACACCAAACTTGCAAAAAGCATTTTCTAAAGTGCCCGGACAGAATGTCTATGTTACAAATAGGGCTCCGTGTTTTCGGAGTTTATTTTTCGTCAAATTCGGAGGGTGTTTTTCGGAGTTTATTTTTTGCCGAAGATTCAGAGTTTATCGGAGTTTATATTTGTTTGATTCCCAATTCTCCGAAATTCGGAGTTTAATTTCGCAGTGTTTCCTATTGAAAATAAATATGTAAATAATAACCGGATGTAAACGTATGCCAGATAAAAAATAAAACGCGCTTGTATCGATTAAAATTTCTTCAGTTGAATTTGACGTTCGTGCCATTGCCATTGGCAATATTAATTTGTCCCACGACAAAAGTCGCACACAAGTGTTGCTTCGATAAACGTCGATACCTTAAAATCAATAAACTCCCGGGGGCAGTCGCTACGAAGCTCGTAGTCATCCCATCCTATTCCATCAATCTAGCCCGCGGCCGCGCGAGGTGGAGTGGTTAAGGATGTAATAGAGAGTTTCAACTGTCCCTTTTCTCTATTTAATACAATCTCTATGGTCCATAGCTTTCACTGTTACAAAAACATACCTTCTCCTTTCTCTAAATCACAAATCGCATGGCTCAAACTGGAAACCAAAAGAGTGGCTTTTGTCGTGACCCGAATGTACAATGACCTGTTGCCCTGAATCAACCTCGACGAGACAAGCGGCAAGACCCCTTTTGACAACGGTCTGAGATTTGAAAGATAATTATGGTGCCATTTTCCCAGGACCATTAACTCCGTGCTAATCAAATTGTAAAAAAAAAAAAGTACTTTTACTTTTTTTTTGGGACGGGGGGAGGGGGTGGCATTGGCACATAAACATTCGGAGTTTATCGGATAAATCCGAATTGACCAAAATTTTACCGGCGGGTGTTTTTCGGAGTTTTTCGGATTTATCCGAAAACACGGAGCCCTAGTTACAAAGTAATCTTTCTATTAGAAAGAAGTTAATTGCAATATCTGTGTTGAGAGGACACGTTTTGAGTTAGGCGGGATTCTGAAACAGGCTTTGACGTCGACCTTGAAATAAACTCCGTGGTTCAAAATCCAAACTCCAAATTAATGTCGCAATGTACATATAATGCTAAATATTACTTTTTGCTTAGGAAAAGCTTGTTTAATGACGTCTGTCGAACCATTTAATTTTTTAAAGTTTGGTATCCCTTTAAATTTTGCCAGTCCAGGTCTTAAAAGTTGTACCACAAGAGGTTCCTCTTTTAGGAGAGTCCGGTTGCATGTTCGGAGTTTAGTTCTGAGCAAAATCAAAGGGTGTTTTTCTGCATTTAGTTTTCGCCTTTCATTTGACATACAAATATTTTTTTTTTTTTGTATTTTTAGTATTGTTGGGCTAGGCATAGAGCTGCAGTTTGCGAGTTTAGTAAAGAGGCCTTTTCATAAACAACGCAATGACAGATTAACTTGTTTGAAAGAAACATAGTTGATTAACAATGCACCTATCTGTCTCCAAATGGCCTCTCTCCAGATGGATGTGCCGCTTGGAATTTCGTATACTCGGCAAAGCGGAACATGCCCTCTAAATTAGCCTCGCTAGCTTTTGACGTGACGAGACTCGCATACGATAATGTCGTTGCTACCAATCAATTCAAAACCTAGGTATTCTTTGGCTTAATTGCCAGGGAGCCTTCACCTCCTGCCCGTTGCATGCAGGTTCTTAGAAGTTTCACCAAATTTCTCGAACCCTGTTGTCAACGTGGATGACGAGTAAATGTAACCTCCGATGTAAAGAGGCGAGAGAAATTAAATGAACATCTAGGAAAGAGACGTATCCAGGAGGGGGCTCTAAGTGGATCCAATAGACATTTGTTCGACCATTGACATAGAAAGTTGTCCCAGAATTTTAGGAAAAGACCAAAACCGTTCGGGTTTTTACAATTGGGAGTTACCGATTAAAAGTGTTTTTTGATAAATCCGAACCTGCAATATATCTACCTGCAAGCATTTCCCAGACACTATTGAATTTATCCAAAAATGCAGATCCCTAGTTTTGTACACAGGGTGTCTAGCGACCGAGAAAACCAGGAATTGTCAGGGAAATTTTAATTACCGGGAAAAATCAGAGAATTGTCAGGGATATTGTCAAAAGGCGAGCCCAGTCAGGGAAAATGAGCTGGAAATGCCATTGAGTGCCCTGAGCAAAGACTTGAGGATTTGGGGGCAGAAAAATAGGCAATAAATTCCGCTTAGAGCGGAGCGTGGGCTCTGCTCATCTGATATAGAGTGTGCTACCCGATGCAAAGGGAACAGCCGACAAATCCAGTCCAAGCCATGCATTGGATTGGATTGAATTGATAGTACGACGCGGGCGTAGCGCAACCAGACTAAGACTAAGATGGCCGAGATAGGAACAGACTAAGCTCAGATCCTTAATTAACAACATGGGAACGCCACAGACTTCAATCGAATCTGAGCTTTAAGTCGAAAAGTATCCGAGAGTAGTGCATCTGGCAGCCATGCTGCCATTCAGTTATTGACGTGTGTGATCGAAGCGTCGTGTTTTCATCGTGTTTCCGGAAGTGGCTTCTTCACTGACGATGTCGGCGGCAAGAAAGTGCTTGTTTAATCCGGACTGGACGAAGCTGAATATTTCTGAGTATGCAAGTTGGATTAAGCCCGTGCAAAATGATCCTCACAGTAATCAATGCTCAATGCCCCACAAAACGGTTTCTTTGAGCAACATGGAAAATACCGCAGTTTCTGAGTCACGCATCGAGCAAAAAGCACCTTGCTGCATTGAAGTCTCAGTCATGCCGTTCCCAATCTGGACTTCTGTCATTTTTTACTGCAGCAACAAACGTTTCGGCCGGATGTAGTGGAGACCGCACGTGTGCCCCTGAGGAGCCTGCAGCCACCACAACAAGTGGGAAGGTGTCGATGAGCGGCTCTTGAGTGGCTGCTCATCGACATCTTCCCACTTGTTGTGGTGGCTGCAGGCTCCTCAGGGGCAGAACACAGAGTGGCCGCTCTTGTGAAAGAACTAGAAGAAAAGAAGCGAAGTCTGCTCAGTGAATCACTAATGGAGGCCAGTCTCTTGCAAGAAAAAAAATAGACTCCTTGAGGAAGTAAGAGATGTGTGCTTGGACAACCCTTGTGCAATGGCTAACAGTATTAAGCAGCAAGACCAGATTGTGTTTCCATAAACTTTGTGCAATATTATTCATTGTAGTCAAATACGCTAATTTGTGCTGATTATAATTGTGCTCTATAAATAAAAAATGCCTTGTATTGCAATGGTCTTAGTATATCATCTGAATTGCCGAGGAAACCTGGGGAATTTCAAAATAATAATTTGCTAGACACCCTGGTATACCGCATACCAACTCAACTGTCTGATGTCACACCACTGCGGTGGCGCTGCCGTCGGCACTGCACGTTAGAGAGCCCACATTACGGACAGTTTCCAACTGCTCCATCGGGGGTCAGGTGGTTTATGGGCTGCGTTTGTAATACGAGCTGCGAGGAGGTGACGAGGGCGCTAATCGTCTGCAGATATCTCCGCCTTCGCGCCTGCTTTTCTCCTCTGCCACGCGATGACGCAGCGCATGCGCAGACACTTGCAGCTCACATGAACCCTGGCTCCTTCACATGCTAGTGCCCAGCAAATGCATGCTTGTCTGTAGACATTGCGTTCGTAAATACTATCACGTTTATGGAACGTACTGGTCAATTACTGCTGAGCGTGCAGCGCATCCAGCTGAGGTAGGGACACATCGCCTGTAATCTCTGAGATGCTTACCGTAGAATACCGTGCATCCACCCATTACCACATTAAGCGCCCGTACAAATTCACTGAGATCGAAGTATATTTCTTGTGGGGTTGACACGTAACAATCCATGCTGCAGGTAGCGCGATACATCCCTGAATCGTTTGATGGTTGCTTGCCCGGTATTTGCATGCCTGATCCTTGGAACAATCTTGAATCCGGCCCCGGCTGTAGGCTGTGTGCTTTTGTGTCATTATCGTTCATGCTGCATTGTCTGGATCTCTTACCTAATTCACGCTGGTACATTTTTTTACCTTATCGAATCGAATTGAATTTAGCTTATTGAATAATTGCTCATCCTAACTGGAACAGTTTTATGAGCAGTGTTTAGTGACGAGCAATGCTCGAGAAATTTTGTTTTGCTATCTGTAGTTTCCAAAGGCTTGCAGGTTGCCGAGTGCAAAAGAGCAGCTGGTTGTGATTGCTATTGGGGTCGTAGCGATAAGCAGTAGTCTGTCCTCTTTTGTTTTTGCCCGTGACGGCTCGGCTGGAGCAGCGTAGGACGGACATAGACATGTGGCAACAGCTCGTGTCCCAGTGCGTCGGAGAAGAGGCACCCCACAGAGGAGTTTGGTGATCATGTGCGGATCAAAAGCTGAATCAGTGGGTGATGTTAGACTTTCTGTAAAGTTGTGCAGTGAGTGTGGTCACAGAATTGCCATCATTATATGCTATGTGGGCAACCCTTGATGCTAGCAATAGTCAGCTACAACCAATACTACACCTCTGGGAGTTCTCTGGGGCATAGCAGGATTCAGGGATGTGAGCCCGGGTGGCGTTAGAAAGTAGTCCTCCTTGCGTGGCTACTCGTGAAAACGAGGCATTTTACTGAGCCATGCTCTCACGCCGGAGCCTTTGATTGCGCCGTGCATAACACTGTAAGGTGCAGCATTAAGCCTGGCTATGTTTCCCGTTGTATTTACTCTGACATACAAAATGGAAGTGGAAATTTGTTTTTAATAGAAGTTGCGATTATAAATTTATAATAGACTCGGAGGTCCTCGTTGTTAAAGAAATAGCTAGTTGTGGTAAGCTTATGGCGTAAGCATACACACATAGTAAATAGCATACTATGGCAAGCGCTCGAGTATCAAATGTTTGCTTTATTCTCAACCAACATGTCGACTAACACGGGCGACCATGATTCATGCTACTAGGTTTCTTTCACGAGAGAAAGCAAGTTGCCCGTAGAGACCTATATTGTTTCCTTGCCATATACATTGAGAGAATGCTTTTCATGCAGATTTCATGTATACAATTGATATGGACTTTCTCTACTAGGACTGGAAATAGGGGGAGTTCGCGCAATTTGATCGCATGATGTTTTGCAGGCTGGTAGAGAAAACATTGTAGTAAGATATTCATTATTTTAATTGGGCTTTGTTCACGGGATATTCCTTTTACTATAGTGATGCTGCCATGCATATGATTGAGAATGTTATGTTATAAATATGTCCAGATTTGTGGTCATAAGATATAAACTGGCCTCATTAATTATTTTAAGTCTTTCATTCAAATTGCATACAACTTGTAAGCTGGAGAACTACTAAACTAGATTCACCAAAACAGCTCAACTTTTCCGGATTAAAATGGCAGCAGCACCAAAGTCGTTAAGGCCACCTAAGACAAGCTAAGGAAAACACTTTTGACGTACTGTCGATTCGCAAAAATGTGAACAGGGAAAAAGGCATGACTTGCTTGTTTCTATTCAATGTTCACAGAGCAAGTAGTTTAAAGAGTATACCTTTTCTTGTATTTTCAAGCATGAAATGCCTTTATAATGAAACTCTCAATCAACATGTTGTCAGTCCGTCCATCCACGATTTCCAGCTAAATTTAGTGAGGAAACTGAATTGGAGTTTAGGCCAAATGATGTCAATTGATGTCCCGTGTCCTAGCATCACAGGACCTTTGCCTGGAAACTTAGTTTCCTCACTATATTTACTAGTGGAAAAATTTGTCACATGACCAATTCGGTTTCCCGCTAAATTTAGCAGGAAATCGATGTCATGTGACCTGAAAGACTTTCGGGGTTTCCTCTAATCTTAGCGGGAAAATTAACTGTATTGTGGCCTATGCACTTAGTTTCCCCCCTCAATGTAGCGGGAAATCGATAAAAATAAGGTTCTCCTTCACTCCCCTAACGACGGTATAATGTCTCCTAAACAATGTCAAACGATTGCACCTTAAATACCGCATTTCATACCTTATAGGTCTTTGTAGATAATGGTCTCTACTGAATTTTTTTCAGATTACTTGCATAAAAAAAATTTTGCACAAGGAAAGTTTGATATAACCGCGTCTCCCATCAAAGTTATAGTGGAGCGAAAGCTGCAAGCATGAGCTTCATGCCCCGAATTCCAAAAAGTAGGACGAATGGGAGTGCCGAAGTGCTCCCGGTGCTGCATTTAAAAAGAAGCCGACGTCACTTTCAAAGTCCTAACGTGTGACTGTAACAAATAACGAAGGACACATCGTGCCTTCCTTGGAGTCGACTAAGTGTTCGCCCACTAGATTCCACCGTCGACACTGTGCACTTGGCACGTGACAGGGGAAACGTGTGCACAATGTTTAGCCCCTTATAGCGGCCGGTGCCGGGAAATCCACAACCGCGACTTTGCATTCTTTTTGTTTCTCGATTGTGTGGCGGAGACGTCGGTTCAGGCAAAACCGGCGCTTGTTGTTTCTTCCTTCACCTCTTCTATGTATGCTGTATTTTGCGAGGGGCACAATTTTCCCTCGCCCGTGGGTTCTCAATCCTTTGAGGAGCCCCTATCCGTCTCGAATGGCAGCCAAGGAGACCCGTCCCCGTTCTCGGAATCGACGCAGTGAAGCAGCGCGAAGCCACATACTGTGTGAAGTCACGCATCGATGGGTGACTCAGATCCGCTAAAATGGTGCTTAAACTGGAAAAACGCTTTACCTAGGCGCGGGGATTGTCGAGGGGAAATCGGAGGGACTCGAGGACCCTGGGGTACTTCTGAGACCATTCCAGAGCCAGTTCGAGGATCCGCCCCGGAGTGGCCAACCGAGCTCCATCCGACTTGAGAAATCCAAATGAACTGGTGGGCCAGTCAGTTAAACATGACGGACACAAATGACGAAGGATATCGAGGAACAACCTTCGAGGGATGCGGCAAGCGCACCGGTCGGGGACACGCTCCGGGCACCGTATCGCATCTTTCTTTGGCAATCTTAAACCTGCGCATTGCTCCGTTGCCGCGTCCCGACATAGGTGTCAAACCTTGCGAGCTTGTACCGTCTGCAAGGCAGTCCTTTTCCTTTGCCGATGGACCTGCCAGTTTTAGTTTTTGAGAGAGCCACGATCTAGACTAGATGAGATGCGGAAATGAGACCATGCATGGAGGTAGGAAGCTTCTGGAGTTGACATGAGGCCACCAGAGGAAGCCAGAAATGTGGAGGGACACGCCCCCAACGATGACCAAAACCAAGAACGCTATTGGACGAAAAGAAGAGCTGACTGAACAGCTGTGTTGGTCACCCTTGAAGCCCAGGAGGACCAAAACAGCTGTTGAGTCAACTAGCAATACATA
>JAZHYW010051210.1:0-35392 GCA_037355805.1 Ixodes ricinus
TTGTAACAATTTCTGCTTAAACTGGTTTAATCACCGCACAGAGAGGTCCGACATCTTCGGTGGTTGGCTTCCAACTGCCAAGCGCACACACACGAGCACACGAGCGTTCCCTTCGTCGCGTGCCGGTTTCTTCTCTTTTATGTTTTTTGTTCACCCCGCACTCAGCGTCTCCGCTACACTATCCCCCTCCCGTCCTTTGAAGACCGAGCAAGTCCTACAGAAGTCCTTGATACAAACACAGCCGGTCGCGGTGGACCACGAGGGCCCGTGATCTATCCCTGTGACGTATGCGATAGACCACATCACTGAGACGTTTGATGACGATGAAAGGTCCTTGCCAGTTACGCTGCAGTTTTGGAGACAGTCCTTTCTTGCGAATCGGGTTGTAAAGCCATACTCTTTCCCCTGGAGAGAACGGGCGTGTTGTGACATGCGCGTCGTACCGGGCTTTCATGCGATCCAAGCCGCTCGCCAAACGCTGTCGAGCAAATGTGTGTATCCGCTCGAGGTTTGTTCTCAGTTCACCTACGTAGGACGCAGGGTTTGTGGTCGGCTCTGATGCTCGTGGAAAGGCTAAATCACAGGGCATGCGAAGGTCATGACCGAAGAGCATTGTGGCAGGCGTATAGCCAGTGACCTCATGAGCAGACGTGCGATATGCATACAAAAACAAAGGCACGATGCTGTCCCAGTCATCTTGCTGATCACTGACGAACATGGACAGATGTTGTAGGATCGTTCGATTCATCCTCTCGACTAAACCGTTTGACTGCGGGTGGAGAGGCGTCGTTCTTGTCTTTTTGATGTTGAACAATTCGCAGACTTCTTGGAACACCCGAGATTCGAAGCTCCTGCCTTGGTCCGAGTGGATGCTCAGGGGAACTCCATACCGTGTAATCCAGTTCTTCACGAGAGCGTCGGCGATCTCGGAGGCGGTCTGGCTCGGTAGAGGAATGACCTCCGGCCACTTCGTGAAATAGTCCACAATGACCAGCAGGAACCTGTTGCCAAGCTTAGATTGAGGAAACGGTCCAAGCACATCAATGCCGACGCGTTCAAAAGGTGCTCCCGTGACATGTTCTTGAAGCGGTGCTCGCTGTTTTGCGTGAGGACCTTTCCGTGAGACGCACATGTCACATAGACGGCACCATTGCTTTATATCATTATGGCACTGCAGCCAGTAGAAGCGCTGCCGAATCTTTTTCAGGGTGCGGTTCACGCCGAAATGTCCTCCTTCAGGGCTTGTGTGCAGCTGATGAAACGCTTGAGAGCAGAGTCTTCGTGGCAGCACCAGTTGCCATACAACAGAGTTGCCCGCAGCGGACTCCCAGCGTCGGTAAAGAACACCGTCGCGCAGCAACAAGGAGTCCCATTGCGCCAAGTAGCTCTTGAGGGCTGGAGACAGCCGAGATACTTCCTTAGGAGGGGGCCTGTTATTCTGTCTCTTCCATCTTACTAATGGGCCGATGTCCGGGTCGTCAAGTTGAGCGTTTCGGAGCTCTTCTGGTGACCACGCTTCGTAGTCGCAGAGTAGGTTGGTTAGTGCGTTAAGCGTGTCGAAGCTGCGCTTTTCAATGCTCGAGCACTGCTTGCACTTTTCACTACATGGCCTACGAGAGAGACCATCGGCATTGGTGTGCTTTGAGCCGGAACGATGTTGTATGTCGAAGTCGTATTGATGCAGGCGTTCCAGCCAGCGGGCGACCTGACCATCAGGTGTCTTGAAGCTCAGCATCCATGTCAGCGATGCGTGGTCGGTTCGAATAACAAACTTCCGGCCCAGTAGATAGTGGTGAAAATGGGTGATGGCCTTGATGATGGCCAGCAACTCCCGTCGGGTGGTGCAATAATTGCGTTCGGGCTTCGTGAAGACCTTGCTATAGTAAGCAATGACACGTTCTTGTCCGTCCTGCTCTTGTGATAAAACGGCGCCAATTGCCGAAGCGCTGGCGTCGGTGTCAAGTATGAAGCGTCCAGTCTCCTTCGGATACGCAAGTGTTGGCGGAGACGTGAGGGCTGCTTTGAGCGTCTCAAACGCGCGCTGGCATTCCGAGGACCAGACGAACTTCGCTTTTCTCTCAGTCAGAGCATACAAAGGCTTGGCGATGTGAGCGAAATCGGAGACGAATCTTCGATAGTATGATGCCAGCCCAATGAAGCTCTGCACGTCCGTGGCGGATCTCGGGGTTGGCCAGTCAACGAGAGCAGAAAGTTTCCGAGGGTCTGTGGAAACGCCATCCACCGAAATGATGTGGCCGAGGTATTCCACTTGCCTCGTAAACAGCGAACATTTCTTCGGTGTGAGCTTCAGGTTCGCCTTTTGCAGGCGTGAAAAAACCAAGTTGAGATTCGCCAGATGGTCTGTGACTGTCTTGCCGAAGACGATGATGTCGTCAAGGTATACAAGGCAAATAGTGCCTATGAGCTCGTTCAAGACAGATTCCATTAGCCTCTGAAATGTAGCTGGGGCATTGCAGAGTCCAAATGGCATTACTCTGAACTGATACGAGCCGGTACCTGTGGTGAAGGCGGTCTTCTCGCGGTCTTCTGGTTGCACCGGGACCTGCCAATATCCGCTTTTGAGGTCGAGTGTCGAAAACCACGTGCACCCAGCGAGGGCATCCAAGATGTCATTAGTCCGAGGAAGTGGAAAAGAGTCTTTCTTGGTGACGTCGTTGAGTTTTCGATAGTCTATGCAAAATCGAGTTGTACCGTCCTTCTTCGTCACTAGCGTAACTGGTGATGACCAAGGGGAACATGCTGGTTCAATCACGCCCTGTTGAAGCATTGTCTTCACCAAGTCGTCGACGTGAGACCTCTGTGTGAGAGGAATGCGCCGAGGGGGTTGTCGAATGGGAGAAGCCTGTCCTGTCACAATCCGGTGTGTCGCCACCGATGTTAGCCCTAGATCTGCGTCTCCCGTGCTGAAAAGGCTTGTGAATTTTTCAAGCAGCTGGCAAAACCTCTCAGCATCGAGTTTATCGAGACAAGCAGACGCGCCTTCGTATAATGGTAATACGTGCGCAGCTAGCTTGATAGAGGATGTGCGAGGACACATATACGGGAGGGTGTCGTTTATTGGCAACCCAGTGTCGTAGAGGACCGTCACCTTGGCGGCGCCTAGGGAAACGAGTCAGTTCCGAGATGCAGCAATCCAGCGTTGAAATCGAGCACGCACTTGTGTGCTTTGAGGAAATCGACGCCCAGAATGCACTGCTCCTCGATAGCGGCAACGACAACAGGCAGCGAAGCGTGAAGGCTACCCACGGTGAAGGGTACAGTTGTGGAGCCTAGTACAGCTACCATGTCTCCCGTTGCGGTTTGCAGAGCATAGCTGTCAGAGCTTTGTGGAACGGCACGATTCGCCTTCATCAAAACTTCCGGTCTAATTACCGAGGTTGTAGCTCCGGTATCAACAAGTGCTCGTACCGAAACTCCGTCGACGACGCCCTGAAGGTAGATAGATGTAAGTGGTGCTGTCAGGACACGCGTTGATGTGATTATCCGCGGCGGTGTTGCTGTTGGGTTCCGGCTGCTGGGGTGATACGTGGGACATTGTGCCCGCGTGTGGCCCTGCTGATGGCAGTTCCAGCAAACTGGGGCTGGAGGCGCATGTGTTGCTGTTGTCGGGGCTTGCGGCTGCGTAGGAGGCGTCAGAACTGTAGATCGTGATGCTTGTCGAGCAGCTTCTATCTCCAGTGCGCCCGTGTGTGCTGCTCGGAGTGTCTTGGGGCGTGCTAGGCGAAGCGCATCCTGCACCTCAACGGATGAGATGGCGTCAATGAACGCCATGGTTGCCACAGCGTCAATTGTGTCTTGTGGGCAACCAGGAAATGCAAGATGGGCGAGGCGCTCGATGTCGTCGGCGACGTGAGAAACTGTCTCGGTTGCAGACTGACGACGGTTGCGAAGTTGGGCGTGGTGAAGAAAGCGGAGGGGTCCTTCCCCGTAGCGCTCGTTCAGTGCCGCGACCAAGGCTTCGTAGGATTGGCGGGTGTCGGGTGGTAGGTAGTGTAGTACTGTCAAAGCTGGTCCGGTTAGATGGGCGGCCAAGGCTTGTGCCTTTTGAGCCGGAGACCATTGGTTAGCGTCAGCGATGAGGTTGAACTGGGATACGTAAGGCGCCCAAGGAACGGTACCGTCAAATGTCGATGGCTTTAGACGCAGGGTTGAAAGTCGGGTAGCGTTCTGTACCGGGGGCTTGCGGTGCGCTGCTCCTCGAGTTCAGGGAATCGAGACTCCAAGCGTTGAAAACGTTCTGTCATGGAGGCAGTGAAGTCCTGAATGGATGATGTCATGGTTTGTAGAAGCAGGCTCTCTCGTCGAGCGTAGGACGCTTCGGATTGTTGGAGCCAGCTTTTGAAGAGGGGCATGAGTTGGGACGCTGTAGGGTCTGAAGAAGCGAGATTTTCGGCGCCGGTAGTTGCGGTGTGGTCCCCTTCGGGACTGGTAGGAGGTTCCATTGCCCGGGGAAGGTGTCGGCCCGAACGGAGCTCCACTTCTGACACCAGTGTAACAATTTCTGCTTTCATTTAACTGGTTTAATCACCGCACAGAGAGGTCCGACATCTTCGGTGGTTGGCTTCCAACTGCCAAGCGCACACACACGAGCACACGAGCGTTCCCTTCGTCGCGTGCCGGTTTCTTCTCTTTTATGTTTTTTGTTCACCCCGCACTCAGCGTCTCCGCTACAATATATATATATATATATATATATATATATATATATATATATATATATATATATATATATATATATATATATATATATATATATATATATAGTAAACGACTAAATTTTCGCGAGAGCCTAATTTTCGCGAATCGCTTACAATTCGCGAAAAATACGTCCCGCGAACAATTCGGGCAATATGTGAACGCTACGGAAGCTACACTCGATTCGCGAAAATTAGAACCCGCGAATAATTTCAAACTTTCAGCTTTGGCCCGATTCGCGAAAATTTGAGCCCGCGAAAATTAAGTCGTTTACAGTATATACTATATATACACACAATTTGATCAGCGCAGGGTAAATTGTCTTGGGAAAATGCCACCATAATTAACTTTCAAATCTCGGACTGTTGTTAAAAGGGGTCTTACCGCTTATATCGTCAAGGTTGATTCAGGGCAACAGGTCATTGACTTAGGCATGGGCGAATAGAGGATTTTGGGTCCGAATCGAATTCAAAGCGAATAGTGATTTTGGCCGAATAATTTCGAATCGAATAGTTAGAATAGTACAAGCAACAAATACCACAAGATATGTTTAATCTATAGTTTTATATTTGCCCTTATTTGGTATTAGAAGTACTGTAATTGTTAATTTCAAGTGTATTATGAGTTCGGGAGCATGAAATGGTCAAAATGGTGGGAAGCTTGCGCCACCTGGCCGGAAATCCAAGCCAGAGTTAGTCAAACCCGTTTATATCGAACTCGCAAAACAACGTCTACCAGTTCGGCATAGCGGGTAATTCGATATAAAAGTTTTAATGAATTTGACTCAAAAATCCATTTTCTGCTGAAATATTACACAATGAAGTAGTCTTGCATCTTCTGCTGCTTTTTCTTCGTTGCATCCGCGATAACGATATTTTTCTACGCTATGGACGGACTCCAAAATGCTGAGGCCGCTGCCTTTTATATTCGCGCATTAGCGCCGAACTATGCCGAGAGCACGGAGCACGTCCGAGCAGGACCACCTTCTCCTGCAGAGCGCCGTTTTGCTCTGCAAGTTGGCTTTCCCCTACTTCGACGGCTGCGTTGGGAAAAGCCAGCTAGCAGAGCAAGCTGTCTTTTTTTTTCTTCCAAGCGGCCGCGTCAACCACCCGGGAAAAGAATTCTCTTTTGCGGACAAAGCGGGGAGGGGGAGCATGGAGCACCCTCTCCTCGCTCCCTCCGCAAAAGATTTTTTTTCTCATCAAAGCAATCAACGCAACCACCCGAAAAAAAAAAAAGAAAAAAAGCCAGCGTGCTTTGCAAGTTGGCTTTCCCCCAATACGGCCGCTAGCGTTCGAGGAAAGCCAGCTTGCAGAGCAAAACAGCACTATTGGCAGTTAGATATATCGGTAGCGGCTGCTATTTTTGTTCGATTCAACCATAGTTTTTGCTATATATTATCACTGTAACACTACTGTGCACAAAAATTGTTCGATATAAGGAATAATTCGATGTAAACGGGCTCGATATAGTCGGGTTTGACTGTATTTAGAAAGGTCGAATAATTCGATTTTGTCGAATACTTAAATTCGATTCGAAGCGAATAGAACAGAATTTGATTGGCTACTCTTAATAACCGAATATTCGCCCATCCCTAGTCCTTGTACATTCGGGTCACGACAGAAGTCGCTCTTTTGGTTTCCAGTTTGGGCCACGCGATGTGTGCTTTAGAGAAAGGAGAGGTTATGTTTTTGTGAAGTGAAAGCTCTGAATCGTAGAGATTGTATAAAATAGGGAAGAGGGGCAGTTATTACATCCTTAACCACACCACCTCGCGCGGCCGCGGGCTAGATTGATGGAATAGAATGGGGGGATGGCATACGGGCTTCCAAGCGATTACCTCCGGGAGTCTATTGATTTGAAGATATCGACGTTTATCGAAGCAACACTTGTGTGCAACTTCTGTCGTGGGATAAATTAGTATTGTCAATGACAATGGCACCAACGCGAAATTCAGCTGGGAATATTTTATTTGATACAAGCGCGTTTCTTTTTTCTGGCGTACGTTTGCATCCGGTTAGTATTGATTTAATTATTTTTAATAGGACACACTGCGAAATTAAACTCGGAATTTCGGATAATTGGGAATCAAACCAAATAAACCTCCGAATCGTCGGCAAAAAAATAAACTCCGAAAAACACCTTACCAATCTGACGAAAAAGAAACTCCGAAAACACGGAACCTACATGTCACACATACACCTACCAAAGAAAGAAAATATACATATATATAAAGATACACCTACCAGAGAAGGAAAAAAAATTTGAAGGTACATACACCTACCAGAGAAAGAAAAAAAATGAAGATTGGATAGCAACTGGAGATATGGCTTCCATAAAATAGCAAAGTGTGTAAATAGTTCTGATAAATAACAGCCAAAACATCTACAGACCCATTTTACTTTGCTTCCGAGACAACATTTCAAGATGAGAGACTTATTTCACGAAAATCCTTCGGGACAAGATGATAAAGACCCCGCAATCTTCAAAAAACACAATTTCAAAATGTGTTTTTATAGTATATGTTTGCATCAAAGAGCAGTGTCTCTCCTTAAATCAAACCTTTTCAACAAAATAATCCCAAAATTTTGTTTTATTTACCGTTTGTCCATCATTTGATGCTCTCTGTGAGCATTTGTTTCGTATTTATATCAAGGAACCATCGAACAAGGAAGATATATATCTGGTTGAACAGGAGCACAAAACAGCGATCTTCTGAGCAAATCGGAACGTTGAACTTTCTTCCTCGTTCGTCAGTTACGCAACGTCCTCTCCGTAACTGCAGGGCGGTGGTTACGAGATGGCGTAAGAGACGGGGATAGATTTTCCATGCGCCTGCTCGCTCATGCTGGTCAGTGTGCCTAAACTAATTCATACGGCTTCAAATGCTAAACGGGTAGGGAAGGGGCCTGTCACAGGTGAAGGAGATATTGATGTGCGTTAGAAAAACGAGAATGTTTTTTTTTTTTAAGTTGCGGGAACATTACAGAATTTCTGAGGCTTGTGGAGGGCGAGCGCGTTTTGAGCGCCGGTCATGTCATTGTGGGCGGTGAAATATTCTTGTGGGTGATGAAAATATCGCGGTGTTTGCGACGTGCCTGGCCACCAGTGCTCTAAAAGCCGAGCCGCGCAGAGTGACCGTCAAGCTCCTGTGGAGCAGCGTTCACAGTGTCTCTGTCGGAGGCTCGAAGCTCGTTACACACCGCCGCGGTTTTAGTGCATTGCAACACGCGATCATCTTGCCCCATGGTTAGTAATAAACATTTTTAGCATAGCGTAACCGCAGGCTACCGTAAGGTGAGGCATTGCGATCAGAAGCTGGCGCTGCACCTTTGAAGCACGGCTTTCAGCGCGCGCCATATCGTTGCCGTGCCTCGATAGCTTGCGGTAACGCTGAGCAAGAACTGCATAACAACGCCATCGGCGTGTTTATGGGGTTTTAATTATTGCTCTGTCAGAATAAATATTCAACCATGCAGTATTCTACATCTGCGTACCGTTATTCGTATCGACGCGACCCGCCCCGCCGAAACTGCCCGTTCTAAGCACACCTCACGATCGACCCACACAAACGACGAGCGTTTCATTATTTGCCCTTGTAATTAACTGAAAGCAGGGACGCGTATCCGATCTTCTACAAGTGTTTGGAGCGAACTGTTTGTCACCGCCTTTCAGCGCACAAAATGCGAACCCACTTCTATCCTACTTTCTCGAAAAAAATAAGTTTTCGTAAATCGTGCGCAAAAGCTTTGTACTACTTGCGGGAGCTTCTGCCGTCACGTTGAGCACAGATTGTGCTGGCGACAGCAGGTCACGAAATCAGCGTATGCGATCTACGAAAAGTCCCGAAAAATTAGGCATCCCGGTCCTTCCTGCGACGCTGTTGCGAAGCGAACCACATTTCCTATCTTAACGCAGCCGTTTTTTCCGTGTACACTTGTTGAAAACCCATCTCCCTAACGGCCATAGGCCAACAATCAAAAAATAAATAAAAAGTAAACTGAAATTAAGGGAAGATCTCTTGGCGGAGTTTTAAGGAATGCATTACCCTTGGGAAATCCCCACACACGTTCCCCTTTGGGAAACGCTAACGCTGACCCCTTCAGTTTTCTGTTTTGGCCTTCTCTTTGCTATTTTTTTGCTGCCTCTTTTTGGCTTCGTCACGCGGTCAGTGCTAGCCTTTCCCAGAGGGAGACTTGTGTGGCGCTTTCAAGGGTCGTGCTAACGCATTCCTTAAAAATTCACTAACAAATCTTCCGTTAATTTTTTTTTTTTTGCCCCCTATTGGGGTTAGCGCTAGTACTTTGTTTACACTCCATTTTTAGCACAAACCAAGGCATACGCGCTTCGCACACCTGCAAGTTCAGACTCGTCCCAGCATCCGCACGCTCATTGGCTTCCGCCCCGTGACGTCGCCTCCCTCTCGCCTCTGTCCTTCCCTACTCTTCTCTCTACGCGGCGCGCTACCCTTTCCACTGTTTTGTCCACAGACGGACGCCGTCAGCTTTTCCGTCATGTGGGCACTGATGCTAACGGATTGCATGATGCACGAACACGCCGACCAGTACAGCACCAAGGCCGACAGTCCCTGCCAGTCTCCGTCTTCGTTTGTCCGCGAGAGGGCGAGCGGCGGCAGAAAGTTGCGAATAGCAAATAAGTGAAGTACCACTAGAAAGGTAATATCATAAAACAAGAAAATCAGGACGTAAAAGAAAAATCAAATAAAAATTGTTGACTAACCTAAAAATATTAAACGTTTCTTTTTCTACTATGGCGGAGTTTGATCAATAAAAAGTTAAATTACTTTTAATTTACAGTAACTATTCCTTTCGCATCGTTTTCGGTGATCGGATCGGACAGATTCATCAATCTACCTGTCAAGTTCATAAATACATTGTGATTTAACAACTACTCTATGGCTAGTGATTTCCGATTTATCAGATTTAAAAAAAAATCATAACTTTTTCCGATTTTCTTTTTGTGTGATTGATTAAGTTTTGATTAACCGGTTTGCGTACCTTGATGACAGGTTCAAAATTCAGTCCATGTTCTGCTTGCAGCGCTAGCAATTTCTGTCTTGAATAACACTTCGGCGCACGCGCAGGCAAAATATGGAGGAGGATTGAGTGCTTACTAGAGGCGGAGCTTCCACCAAATTCCTAGCCTGTCCCCGATTACAGTACATTTCGTCAGAATTCCTAACGTGCCAAAAAGGTTGGAATGGGAAGTTTCGACAGGAGTTCTTGCCAAAGGAAGGCTCAATAATAAAACAAAACCAAGCTTTAAAAAAATAAAACTTTATGTACACATTGACATAAAATTACAAGTAAATACAGTCGGTTTTCCCTTGTCCATTGTCCATAAAATTTCAGCTAGGATGGTGGCACCATTTGAATATGCCAATAATCGCCTATATTTAAATTGTCTTGCAAATTGCACAGCCCTTTTCATTTTATACATTTGAAACATGTCGAAAATAATCCCTGGAGAGGGGAACAAGGGGGACAAAGGACAAACGCAAATCTCCAAACACAGCTAGGTGACTGGTGCACGACCGAAACAATTCGCCTAGTCCTGGTATCGAACCAGGGACCTCTCCATTATAATAATGAAACATGTGATTCAATTATCACTTTGTTTTCTTGCGAAAAGAAAGAAAAAAAAGAAGAAAACAGCATAAAGCCCACACATCGAAACATCCTCTATTTCATCTCCCGTTTTTGCAGGCACGGAGCAAAATTATGCAAGACATAAAAGCTCGTCTGAGAAAAGTTGTTTCTGGTTGTGCCTTCCGCAATGCCGCATACTGTCTGTTAGGCTAATATTTGGACAAAAGGCTAATATATCTTTAGCCAAAATGCAAAGCAAGAAAACTGTTGCAGTCATCTTTACATGATGTCAAGTCAATAAATGCGAAGTCGCAAAGCACTTGAGATCCTTACAGTATTTTACACAGCCACCGCCTGCAAAAGACACACAATGCAATGACCATTCAAAACAAAATTAGACTCCACGATTCCCAGCTGCGGTACCTTAAAATAACAAAACAACAACAAGAGACGTTTTGTGTGTTGTCCCCTTTTTCGTCGTTTGTCCCCCCGTCTCCGGTTTTTCAAAAATGTGTAACATCAACCAGCTCGCCTGCCTACTCATTCTATCTTCAAACAAAAAGAGACAGTCCCAAAAGCATAACAACTAGCAGCTTTCATACCACGTAGTACATGATCCGGATGAACAGCTCAGTAAATGCAGAAGAGAAGACAAAACTATAACGGGACACAGCTGCGCAGGACAAGCCTCGACAGGACAGCTCTGTCCTGTCATGCTTGGGCTTTCCTTTCTCGTCTGCGTTTACTGAGCTGTTCATCCCCATCATCTACAACATTTACCAACTAGCCCAATTCACTATTTTAGTACATTTTTTGCCACCTTAGCTACGACAAGGATGTTGTTGTAAACATGATCTTAAAATGCAGCAATGACCCATTAAGCCCGATGACTGCAGTCTTCAGCACTACATGTATCGCATGGCAGATCAAAGCAATCAAGGAATCCTTGACCCGCACTGTGGAAGACTCGAAGACAGCGATGCAGCATGGAAGCACTATAGACAGCAGATCGGAAACGTGCCACTTTCCGCATCAGGGTGCGAGGCGTTCCATATGCCAGCCAGGAGCTGCAGCTACCGTGGGTGGCACAGGTTTCTCATCCTGCGGCACCTTGCGGAAGACGATGCGGTCGTGGAGTCGACTCGAGTGACCCTGCCAAAACTCCATCCGCAAAGGGCGCAAGCAGAACCCGCCCCTGTTGATAGAGCACGGAAGCATTTGTTTAATAGCGCAGTTTTTCGCAAAAAGGATGCACTAATATAACTTCCACGTTCTTTCTCATTCTCAAGCAACTAACGAACCACACCAACGAACAAAACGGTCACGGACCCTATCCGAACAAACAAGAACTGATGATTTCTCCACAGTACACAGTCTGCTAGTCAAGTTTGGGGCCTTAAAACCCAAAAACGAAAAAGAAAGGAAACAAAAAATCCCTATAGCATCGGTCAGACAAGGTCTGATTTCGTGCAGAAAAGGGTCAACCAGCTCTCCAACACCAGCTTCATTTCATAGTTCCTTAAAAAAGCACAAAAAAAAATTAAAATAAACTACAGACAAATGTTTCCGCTTGTTTGTGGCACAAAACACAAAAGCCGTATTCAGCCTCCTCCTTCTTTCCTTGTTTGAACATGTAACAATATAGCCTTGTTGCTGTACTGAACTTCCCAAGTAGAACCTCGTTGGTACCTTCTGGGCTTATGTTTTCCCAGCTGTCAAGTTCACGAACACTGGTCCCATTGAAGTCCCCTAGGAATATATGCATCAATTTCCCGTTTGTTGTGTAAGCCTTCCCCGTTAATACGTCCGACGTAACTGAAGCGTCGCGTCGCCGCTTCCTCGGTTTCCCCGCTTTACTTCCCTGAATTGGGCTACTTGCCAGGGTGGGAGTGACCCTGAACTAGCCAGGTTTAATTCCTTCATTTGTCTTTTCAGGGGGCGGGGGAGGAGAGGTGAAAAGGACACCAGTTATTATGAGCCTGGACGGCACCCTTGTCACAGGATCAGGTTGATGTAAATGCCAGTTCGCATTGGCGCACGTGTATCAACCACTTTGCACTGGCTTGCGCGTCGAGATCCATCGCTTTGCACCGACACTCGCATCGAGCTTCACCGGCACACACGTCAGCTTTACCGCACTGCACCGGCGCGAGTCAAGATCCACTGCATTGCAACGGCACCCGCGCCCAGCTTCGCCGCTGTGCACCGGCTGATGTGGGGGAGCGACTGTACTCCGTTTCAAGCTGAGACTATGGTGGGAGCCAGGCACGTAGCCAGGATTTTGTTTCGGGGGGGGGGGGGGGGCTCGCCCATGATAAAATGCTGTATGAGGGGAGGGGGAGAGGAGGTCCCCGCAAAATGGAAGATTTCGGGGGGGGCCCGGGCCCCATGGGCCTCCCCTGGATGCGTGCCTGGTGGGAGCTACGTGGCTTCCGGACCAATCAGCCGCCTCCCTCTTATCACCTGACCAGGCTCTCCGCGCGTGGGCATTGGCGGGGAGCGTGACGACGTGGCGAGAGGCGTATGACTGGTCCAACGAGGACATCCACTGCAGTCCCAGCTTAGGGGTGAACGAAGTATAGGTTGTAAAGGGAAAACTTGGTCACTCGACTTCCCAGGCAATTTTAAACAGATTAAAGCATAGACTTCTTTTTAAATGAATATCGCAGTTCTCTAGGGCCTTAAGTCCACGTGAAACAAATCGTTGTGCGAGTTGCTTTTTGTCTCGTCTGTGGGCTCCCCAAAAAAGCGTTATCGGCTTTTACATTTTTTTGGATTATGTGTTTGTTACTGTGGTTGCCATAAAATCATATACACGAAGTTCCATCAAATCAAAGGCTCTCTCTTATGACTAATATTGAAGTAGAGACGATGACTATGTTTAGGTTGAGACTGACTCAAGCAATAACGAAGGCATGACTCCCCTGCAGTTTTGCTTTCCTGTAGCACATACACGCAAAAGTGCCTTCTCCATGGAAAGAAGATGCATGCATGTGTACGCATAACTGAAATAGCCAGATCCCTATTTTATAGCCCAAATTAAGAAGTAAAGGCCCGTTCACACTCTTGCGACCTCTTAAATCTTGGTTCCTTGCGACCTCTTAAACCTCTTAAAACGAGAGGACACAGTGGCACCATCTATCGGGTTGCAGTGTAAACTTGACCCCCCGGTCCGGCATATTTTCTATTTCTCCCGTGCATTATCCTTTCTTTCTTGGCTCGAAAATCTTTTGGAAACATTATAAACGAGCCTTTCTTATAGGTATTATGCACGTTCAGCATGTCGGAAATGCCGCAAAACCGCCGCTCTTGTGAAATGCAGTTCCACGATCACCGCATAGATGGCGCCAGAAATTAAATTTTAAGAAGTTTTAACAGATCTGGTCTCTCTCGGTCGTACTCGGTCGCAAGAGTGTGAACGGGCCTTAAAGCTTTGCTTATTACAGGAGAAAAAATAAGCTAAAAATTATTGTCGCATTGGTAAGCTTGCATGTGGGCAAGTTCGTTATTAATAAGCCTCTAAAAAGAAAAATATTTTTAAACTGCCTAAATGGGACAGACATGTCAAAAAATAAATTTTAATGAGAAAAAAATTTTTTAGAGCAATATTGATGGCTTGAGACGCGATTTAGTCAGTAGTCACCTCCTTTCGACTTGTTTTCCCTTTTTGGCATTTCAGGCATGTGGAGAGTGGATCGGCTTGGCCATGACAATGAGGTGGAGCGAGTGTATGACCATCTCACTGAGGTGGAAAGAGCGCATGACCACTCCGTGATGTCATGGACCTTGCGCGCAGAATTTGAAATGAATCTCAAAATGTCAATATTGCTCTTTTTTTTTTCTTTCATGTAAATATTTTTTTTTTGGCATGCATATTTTATTTAACTGTCTAAAAAAAAATACTTTTTTTCTTTTTAGGGGCCATTTAATACTTCGGCGTTACAGCACGCAAAGACAATTACACAGGCACACAAAAAGTTTGCACGATGCCAGCAGTCTTTTCTGCAATCCCCAGCCGATTATAAAATTAGTCTTCATTTGATGGGGAAGGGATCTGCTCAGGAAGTTGTGTTCAGATTATTTACCTGCAAGTGTCTAAAAAAACAGCACACAAGAGACAAAAGCTTCCAAATATGACAATTTTGATAAAAAGGTATAAACCTTTGGGATCAGAAAAATGCAGTATTCACTCCCAAACTGTCCGAAATCTCCCTATGCAAGCAAGGTTGTAAATACCCTGTACAAGCAAGGGTGCAAATACAACTAGTATTTGCACAATTTATAAATATGGAAAGCTATGATGATAATACAATAATGCAAAGGTGCAAGCGACCTGGACAAGAATTACAACGATAATCCCTGGAGAAGGGGAACAAGGGGGACAAAGGACATACAGAAATCTCCGAACACAGCTAGGTGACTGGTGTGCGACTAAAAAATACAGTCGAACCCCGCTTCAACGAACGCCGTCAACGAAATTTCCGGTTCAACGAATATTTTCGGTTCCCCGTCAACGGCCCATAGGAGTCAATGCATAAGAATTCTCACTACAGCGAACACGTTTTGCGCTGTTCCGCTGAACGAAATTTCACAAAGCAATTCGAAATTCAAGTTTAATTTCCGTACGGAAAACAAACTTCCGAGCACTGGCGCATTTTGACACATAAAATACGTCTACTATAAAGTTTAAATCGCGTGTTGAACCACCAGAAACTGTCACTGATAACTGGTATCGAGCGCAACGTTGACCGGGCGTGCAGCCGCCATTACTTGATGGCGACGGTGATGAGCTGGCCTTCCTACGCTGTTGCACCGATGCACCTAGCTCTTGGCTTGATAATGCTCTGCTGCAGACTATCCAAAGCCAGCTCAGTCGTCTTTTATGTCTTTTTCGGTTGTCATTTTATTAGTGCACGGTACGGCGGTACGACGACAACGACGGTTCGCGGGCTTTTGCGCCTGGCACGATGGCACCGCCAAGCAAAACGCGAAAGTTCTTATCCTTACAAGATAAAGTTCGCATCCCGGGCCGAAGTTGCAAGTGGACAGAAGAAAGCTCGTCACCGCGTGCAAGTCTCGGAATTTCTCGCCGTTCCGTTGTCAGACGATCCGAGTGCGAGTGACGAGGACATTACACGTTAAGTGTCACGTCGACGGCGCAGTCAGATGAAAGGCGACGTGCCGGACCTGCAGCCTCCGCAGACGTCCATGGCGCGCGTACTGGACGCGTCTCGATCGCTCCTGCAGAAACTACGTGTGCTGCAGCATGATGACGACCTCGCCATGAACTTACTCGCCCAATGCGAAAACCGCGTCACGGAGCTCCTAACAAGAAAAGTGCAGCAGGCGACGCTCGGCCCCACTCTGGAAATAAAGATTTCTGTACTCTACTACAGTTCAGGTACGTTATTTTTTGTGCATTTCAGCCAACAACAAAATTTTCAAGCTACAACGAGTTCTTTCTCGCGCACCGTCAATTTCGTTGTAGCGGGATTCGACTGTAACAACGATAATCCCTGGAGAAGGGGAACAAGGGGGACAAAGGACATCACAGAAATCTCCGAACACAGCTAGGTGACTGGTGTGCGACTAAAAGAGAAAAGGTCATGCCTCTGCGCGGCTACGCGCAGAGACGTGACTTTATCACGTGATGTGCATCCCGGGAGCAAAGGAAGGATTTTTCTCCCCTGTAAATACCCCTTTAAATCCATGGCTGCCGCACTGAGGACAGGTACTCAATAGAGAGTTTTAGAATAATGTACGCAATTTTAGCGCACGCTAGCGCTAAACATAGCTGCATTCGCTTCACACGACGCAAAGAGAGTTTTAGAATAGCGTTTCTCTGTCGCGACGCAAAAGCCCAAGCATCTCGCGCTTGCGACATCACCAAGATACAGTCACAATTTTTATTTCAAACACGAAATGCTGTAACTTTAGTAGAAAAAACAAGTTTTTGGTTCAGAGTACCATTGTAGATGTTTAAACATGAAAATGCGACACGAGCGGTCAACCGGTGCGTGTCCGCTTGCGTCAGCCTCGGCAAGAGAGGTCGCGTGTACTGACCGTCGCATACCGTACCTCCGCCGAGAAATGTTTGCAGCGTCACAAGCATCAAGTTGCCGGTGATCGTTGCCAAACCGAGTACAATGTCACCCCGTATTGAAAATCGCAGTCGCAAGGATGCCGCCGGCGTCGCACTCACTGGCGCCCGCCAAAGCAGCCGCTCGGCATAATCCTGGAAGCCGCCATTTCTTTAACTCTGCTTGTCTTGGCTTTAGCCAACTTCTTATCACGAATCCTCCTTGGAGAAGCGCAAAGACTCTTTGCGTACGCACCCTATTTCGAGAAATAGCGCACGCTAAAGTTACGCACGCAAAAGCGCGAAACCTGGTTTGCGTTCGGAGCATGCGCAGCGGCGGCGACGCTATTGCCTTGCGCACGCAAAGCTTTAGCGTGCGCTATTCTAAAACTCCCTATTGTCGCCCAAAGCCCCTTGCATCATCAAAATTGAGGCTCCGAACGGAGATCATGCCGACGTCGCCCGCTACGCCACGCCACGCTACGTCGACCAAGAGCCCGACCAAACTTGTTGAGCCCAGCATCGGTACCGATGCAATTGGTGTGATCGAAGCAGCGACTCGGGGAAGGGGTTTGCTGCACTGCGATAGGTTAAAAAAAGAAGCACACGATGGGGTAACGCGTTCAAAGCATTTATTTTCTTACGGATGTCATACAAATGTCGACGGATAAAGATCACAATATTGTGCGTGTCGAAGTGGCTTGGCGCGAGAATCCACCAGACGGTTTTTGTTTGGACGAATCGACATGAGGCATCTGTGATTTTCAGCGGGAACGGGTGCCGATGTGTACACCTGGCACATGATCTTGCATAACTCGTACGTAGGTCGTCTCGAATTCTAATTAACTCTACGTTTGGCCTGTCGTCCAGCCTCGAGCTTTTGCCGGCATTCCAGACAAGTGCACTCCGCTCGTTAGGCCTACGAACCTTCGCATTGTAGAGAGTGCGCGGGGCCGCCGTCCACCATGCATCGACTTGCCAAATTGAGTGCACAGATGTGCAAACCAACACAAAAACCACGAGGACACCAAACTGCCCGGTGAGAACAGGCCACGACACCTGGCAAGAGCAGCAGATTTAAACTGCAGAAATCGGGCGCCCCCGCACATGCCTCGACTAGTTCCGACAGAGGAGGTCGTGGTTCTGACGTCCCGATTCCCGAACAGGCCTATGGGGTGCGTCGCGAGGGCTAGCAAGCCTGGTGCGACTGCACATTGGTTTGCTGGTTCCGCCAGTGAACCGGCATCCTTTTTCTATTTTTGATCTTTCTCCCCAATAAGACCGACTGTGAAAAGTAACAATACCTCATGGAGTGATACACTTTATCTATACTGCTTAAAAGAAATTCTGATGACTCTTGGAAATGCTGCCAATCACAAAGTAGTTCTCCTATTCACCACTGTGCCCCAGCTGCGCATTTTGAACACACTGTGGTGCCACCAGACGTTGCGCATTTTTTGGTCTGATCAAACTGAAATATGACGCGCTAATATTTTGTGGCTAAAACTTGTTCCTTGAATGGACTGACACACTAATGAGATAACTTAAAAAGGACAGAAGCTCACATATCGTTGAAAGGCCCCTTTAAAATACCTATACCAGGAATTTCTAGAGGAAAGGTTTTGCAATTACATTTACATTACAAATATGGTGCCAAAAACTCCAGAATTAGAGAAACTCTTCGAAAAAAAAAAAATTGCAAATGACCACAGAAAGTGTGTTGCAATTTACAGCGGATGCTGCTGCGTTGTGGAAAGGCATGTTGAAGGAGACTGGCCTCCAGCCAGTGTGTTGTACTATGTTTGCCATGGGTTCTTTGCTTTCAGTGGAATTGATGTAGGAGACATGTGTGCAAGATGTTGCATGTTTTGGAAAAGGACAAAGAGCGTGCTTTTTTATGGCTGAAACGCTCTTTCAGAACGAGGGTGCCCGTGACCGCGGCTACGGTAGAAGCGGATGTATGTGAGCTGTTCTGTAGAGGCGCAGAGAGCACACGACAACGGAACCTAGGCAGCGGCAGTGGGGAGGCGAGGGAGTGTGTACGCACAGTGCGACCAGGGGTGTTTTGCATTCATACACAAGCATTTTTTGATGGGAAGGGGTGCTAACAGCTACCGCTATGCATTCAAGCAATTCAGACACCTAGCCTATAGAAACAGATAAAAAAAACAAGAACACATAGTTTAACAAAAGATAAAGCTTCTTGAGAACACAAAATCAGAACACGCTTCCCTCAAAAGACTGCAGAAAGGTTTGCATTGTGTTGCTGCATTTATATTCCTCAATCTCTGTGGCTAAAAGGTTTAAGTGAATACTCACCACTCTACAGGCCTGGGAACCTCTCTGAAGACATCGCTGTGCTTTTCTGCAGGGCTGCATATTCCTCTTCGAGTTGCTGCAAAGAACGACAACAATTCACATTGGAAACATAAACAGAGCAAAGGACGGTATGCCCTTGACCTAGTAAAAAAAGTGGGAATGAAAAAAGACAGTGCATGGGGGCAACAAGAAAACACAAGACTGAAAAGACGTAACCAGCATCTGTGTTTATTCGTTTTCAGTTTTTTTGGACACTGTAAATTTGTTTTTCCCCTTCATTTCAAAAGTGAATAAAGTTGCAAAAATGAGTAGAGTGAATCTCTGGGCGTGCGATTTCTGGCTTCCCGGGAATTGGGTGTATGATTCCCGGTTTCTGCTTTTTACAAAACACAGTGTGATGAATCCGTATTTATTTGTAGTATCCAGTGGCATACCAACTTGTTTTTGAGTAGGAGGACAGACCGGACCCCCCACCCCCCCCCACCCCAGGGCCGGGGGCGGTGCCCTCGGTATCCCTTGGCGCCGCCGATCAATTGTTTACCCTGCCCAGTGGCAGCTGTATTCAGGGGGGGGGGGGGGCTACGCTCATGTGTTAGCCCCCCCTCCCTCTTAGAACTGGGGGCAAGCGCCCCCCTTGCCTTCCCGGTTGGCACGCCCATGGTAATATCTGTGTTTATTCGTTTTCAATTTTTTTAATACTGTCAATTTGTTTTTCCCCTTCATTTCAAAAGTGAATAAAGTGGCAAAAATGAGTAGAAATGAATCACGGGGCGTGCGATTTCTGGCTTCCGGAAGTTGGGTGTATCATTCCCGGTTTCTGCTTTTTACAAAACACAGCGTGATGAATGGGTATTTATTTGTAGTATCTGCACGAAATGGGAAAGCATATGAAAATGCGATTTTCATAAATTACTAGACAGTGACACAAAGTTTGGAATGACAAGCGTTGCTGGCTGGTGTTTACAATAGTAGTACACATCTTAGTTCCCACACAAAATACTGGATGACTATGCATAAAAATTAAAAACACCAAATAGGTACTTCAGTTTTCGGAGGTGGATTCTTTTTCTGCCGACTAAAAGACCATTCTATTAATAAAAAAAAAATAGGTCAAACGCTTTATGAAGAAATCCTGCTCTTTTACATTCCCAGAGAGCAGGTAAAGAGCCAATCGTTCCAATGTATAAAAGACAATTCTAAAAATCAATCTACGATACGATCCTGAGTTTACAGAGTTGTGCTCAGAGTCACAAGTCTATTTTCTCTTTGAAAACAAAGTTATCTCTGTTGTTTGTACTATTCTGTTCAGTATGAGCTGAAACAGTCTTTCATGCTTCTTCTGGCATACCAGCCAGTTTTGAAAAGCCGTGGCACAAACCAGGAATAAAATGCAGAGTTGAGAACCCATACTTCGGAGTCTGGCAAACTGAGAAATAATAGAAGCTTGTGAGAATCACAGATGCAGAAAAAGGTCAAATTGGGTGTTTCAGCTCTATTGTCTGTGGGAGTATCTTCTGCAGGCTCATTGAGTTCTCCCAGCAGAGTAAATCTATCTTAAGAGTAAGCACAAAAATACTGAGTACCATAACATCCCGTAAAGGCACCAACCCAAAACGAAAAGATAAATGGTAAAAAACATGAGGGGGGCTATCTTGGAGATGAAACAAGCAAATATTTCTCAAAAATTAATGACAAACACAGGAGCACCCACTACAAAGCAGCGAAACGGGAACTAATGCTGCAGATCGCGGACACGGCAAATTTGCGTTTCACAACGTGATAAACACGCGGGAGTTCGCTACGAACTCCTGTGTCATGGGAAAGGATATTGCAAACTGCGAATGCTACATATTCATGCTTCACAGTGCGATAAACACGCGGAAACTTGCATGCCATGGGAACCGATATTGCACATATGAATCAGAGGACAGATAAGGGGGCAACTCGCCTGTCACGGGAATTGATATTGTGCGCAAAAATCCCAAACCAAGACGCGAGGACCCGCTGCGAACTCGCTTGTCACATGCATTGGCACCGCAGATAGCGCGGTTGATGTGATTTTTGTCGGATACCGCATGTTGCCTGGCGGGAATCGGGGGGTGGGGGCGAGGTTTGGAATTTTTATGTTACGGATATTTATTTATAAAAATAGGATGGGCGATCTCTTGGGGGAGGGCACGCTTATGGGATTTTACGGTATACATTTCACTGAATGTTAGTAAACAATGGAAGTCCCAATCGCAAGCGCAGTCAAAACAAACAGGCAGGTACTGACGGCTCTAGACTCGATCACGTGACTCTGGCGGCTGACGGCGGCTGACAGCTGGCTGTCTCGGGGCCGGCTGTGGAAGTACTTGTCCGACACGTCCGCAGACGTCCTTTCCACCGTGCCTTCAACCCTCACCTGACACAAGAAAAAAAAAAAGTGGCAACAAATTAGTTGTAATAGACAAGCTTGCTCTGAAACTTGAACCTAAAGTGTCAAAATGGAAAATCTGGTTTAAATTCCTTCAGAGCGACACCAGGGAACAGAGACCTATGCATAAATTTCGAGTTACGTCTCCGGCCATTAGCAATAGAACAACCATAGAATTTGTTAAAAAAAAAAAAGAAAATGTTTAATACAAACGCAAAAAAAAAAAAAAAAAAAATTAGCTTGTTTTAAAGGGGGGAACTCAAAATTTTCTTCAGCGTGGCAGAAAATTCCTCTCTTTTCTTTTTCCTCCTCCCCTTTCCTCCTCCATTTTCCTCCTCGCTTTTTACGGCCTTCTCGCACGAGTGCTAATAGGCTTACCGGCCCCCCGACAAAATCTCTGTAACCCTTCAAGGTTCTCTGCTTCAATCCCAAACACCAGGGATTAGTTAGGCAGGCTGGATAGGAGCTCGAAAGAGCTGGCTCGCTTTTCTCCTTCTTTTTTTTTTTACTCTTTTTTTGCAGCTCTGAAACACACTCAGATACTTCCGCATGCGGCCACATACGCTACAACACGGCATATTTATCTCGAGTGACTGGAACTTGACCGTCACTGCAAAAGTAAAAAAAGGTGGGTATTTTTTTTTTTTTTGAACTTCGAGCCTTACCCAGGGAGCTGAAAAATTGGTCGTTCTAAGAACAGCGCACTGAGAGTGGTTGTATCGATATTATTTTTCTTGTTCGAAGTAATATCCATAAGTAAATACAAGTCGAAATTATTGCAGTAAGAGGGCGAAGCATGTAAAATGAGTTGCATTTCTGGACCATATAATCATGTATAGAAATGAACACAGCCTGGCCATTTCTTGCGCATAATATATGTTCGTTCTACAGGTGTTTTCTAGAGTAATCGCCGCCTCGTTGAAGCAACTAAGAAGAGTAAAAATAGTGCAACTAGCAATAATAGCAAATTATGCCATTTATAAAAAGACAGCAGGTATTACGAAGTTTTCATTTTGTTCTGTTCCCGTTTGTTCGCAGTCCAATGAGAAATGGAATACCCAGATTGCCTCTGCAGCCCTTGCAGAATTGTCCGGGGCTCTGTCAGAGTGGTTGACAGAGCCCCGGAAGGTGTACTACCGCAAAAAATCCAGGAGCCCGGAAGGTGTACTACCGCAGGGTTTGGGGCTGCTGGCCAATTTAGGCGCCTGGCAGTCGCCCGGCCTACATAGAACAAAAGGGGCACAGCGGCCAGCTCAACGTCATCACCAAGCGGGAAATCATGCCGAAATGTGTCCTTCAACACTTGCGAGATCTGAACCCGAGCCCAGCCGGGATTTGCTACATGGGACACAAGTGGGAATAGGGGACATTGATTGGTCAGTGTACATGTAGATTTTGCTATGTAACTCGAAATAACTCGAACTTTTCAGCGTAAATATGAGTTTCGATCTTTCTTTCTTTTTCATTACAAGGAACACGACGTAAAATAGTACAGAGACAAACGCGCAGCATTTAGACAGAAAGACGAGAAGTCCGAAATGTGTCGGCTTCCGATGCAGCACACACTTATACATTTTATATCGTCATATGCTTGCCGTGTATTATTACATCGCTCAACGGAGTACCGTGATTTTTCCCAAAATGAATAATCACTGAAAACATAGCTACGTTTCCCTTGTCGGGTCACCCATATGTAAATCTACGTAAATATGGGGTGTCCGAAATAACGCACCCTAATTTTTTTCTCTTAAAAATTGGACACCTTACGCGAATTAAACCAACTCTATGTTGTTAGCAAACGTCTTGCGATAGCTGCCGTGTTTTTAAAGGGACACTGACAGGGTGTTTATGCTCGCCGAGGTTTTTAGTTGTACATGACATATGAGAGCCCAACTACCCAGAACACAATTTGCGACTCGAAATTCGGTTTCTTTCCGCCCGAAAACCGCCGATCAAGAACTGGCCGGTTCGAGTCTCGCTCACTCTCTTTTCCGGGGTCACGGGCCGTTTTCTAAGGTATCGATGCGACCACCAAATTTAATGAAAGTCGTTGGTCACTGAAGGCACACACTCAATATTAAAAATAGAAAAAAATGTGAAACCCATTTTTTGTGGCTTCTAAAAAGCTGCAAATACGTTGATTGAAAAAAAAGTTCCACAGCGAACCGGAAGCATTCTGTGCGTGCGTCGTTTCGCGTATCGTGGGACTCGCGGGGACGGCGATGGCAGCGGACGACGGGCGTGGGACCTCTACTTCAGAACTGTCGTTCGCGGTACCGGCGAATTCTGTCTGCCTTTAAAAGAGAAATTTGGGACTGATCAAAAGAATTGGTATTCATCCCGTACGACACGCCCGACCACCAAGCTGATTTGCACGAAGACGTCGCCGAGCCGTCGCTCCTTCTCGTGGCTGAAGACATCGCTCGCGCAAACTTCAACCACGACGTGTCTACTTCGAGTTGAATATGCACGCGTACGATTTCTTTACTAGGTGCGAATGTCGCCAATGCGTGGTGCTTCCCGACTTCGACCCGGAGTGCTTTTGCTGGAGAAAAATCGGCAGCAAACTTTCCAACTTAGTTTACCAGCTGAATTATTACTAAGGAAAGAGATCCCCACTAGGGAGATCCCCAGTAGCTCAGTGGGAACGACGTCCGCTTCAGACGCGGCAGGACCGGGTTCGATCCCAAGTGATGGCGTTTTCTTTTTTTTTTTTTTTTAACATTTTTTTATGTTTACATTTCTTTTTTTTTTACAATTATCACTGAAGAAACAAACAAAAAATAACAAACAAATGTTGTTGACGAAACGTCGCTGAATTAAATGGGATGGGATTTCCTTTTGACACCTGCGAACTCAATGTAATCACTTTCCACAAAATGCAAGGAGCATATAAATCAGGTAGCGTCCGCTTTTCGAGGTGCCCGTAAATGTTCTACAGGAATTGCAGCCAGCCATTGGTCCCGATCCTGTTGATCTTTCGGAAACTGTCGCACAATGCCACTTTTTTCGGATGCAGGACATGTGAGCCAGCTCTTCACGCAACATCTTGGGTGTATTCTTTTCGGAGCCGATCATGGAAATTAACCACGGGCACTCACTACTTATCTCCAACTGCTCAATGTACAAAACAACTCATCTTGGAGTACAGAACAGCGAGCGGAACAAACATAACTGCAAAAGAATCTCGCGGCAAAAAGCTCCGCATGTCGTCTGCTACGCCAAGGGGAAAAAAAAAAAAGCGCACGGTCGGGTGTAGCACGTGACTTCCGCCACTCTCTCCTCTCCACTCCTCCGACCTCCGTCCGCGGGTTTCGGTTTCGGTTTCGAGCAGTTGCGTCTTTTGGCTTTATTAAAAAAATACGCTACTCTGTTGCAAAATATTAATTGGGTAGTCCTCCGACACCATAATGAAGCGCGTGGCAAAAAAATAAAAAATATTTTGGGGGTGTCAGTGTCCCTTTAATTAACCCTAAGCAAATAAATGTTTAAGATTAATTACCTAACTTTTTTAATGTTGTATAAAGAGACGAAATGTCAATGGGAAAGCTCTAGAGCTCCTTGAGAAAAACCCAAATCAGCTGTTTGCAACGTAATATAACTGGCGTGTTTTTTATATATAACCAGTAATGAACTTTGTGAAACAGGAAAAATACCCTGTGATAACTCGCCCACACCATCATACAGTCAATTTCGAATGTCCCAAGCTTTCTACGTACGAAAATAGCCACTGCTATTTTCGTAGAGAATTAGAAAACATTTGATCTCAAATAAAATAAATTTAGCATTCAACCTATTCGGCTTGCTTACTTGATTCAAAACGATATTTGATTCGATTACAATTATTCTGTGCCCGCACACGCCTACTTTATTCTTTTATGAGCTTCAAGTGATACATTGTTTTTCGTTGTGTGAGGTTATTAACAATTTATTATTAACCAATCGTTAACAATTGATGCTATACGATTTCGCGGTGGAGGCACATTCGAAGGTATTCAAAATTGTTCTGATCTATGGTACAAAACAACTTCTCAAGCTTCTTGCTGGTTGGGGCCTTTCCTACCCGCAGTACCAGTAATAAAGCCAGAGCCTTATAGAGTAGACCGCCTGTATCGACTCAACGCGTGAACACGAGAAGGAGCGTGTAGTGCGTCCGTTGGAAAAGAGATACATGCGAGCGAACCATCGGGTCTAACGTCTCCGAGCCTCACACAGGATAATGCTGCGCCTAACAAAGTCACTTAGGTCCCCGAAGTAGAATGGTTCAGAACCACTGGTCTATGGAACGCTATCCCTGAGATACCGAAAAACGGCGCTCGTACTTTCCGTTGTCGGCATGAATTCGCCTAAACAACGAAAGATGCCAAATCAGATATTTATATTAAAATTGATACTTCAATGACTATTTCTTTGAACAGAACAAGTTATTTGTGTTCTCACAACAGCAAGAATCGTCCTCCAAACCCATGCTAAAAAAGCCAATCGAACTCGTTGGGAACAGCCAGCTCCTCCGGCGGTTCAGCTCCTTGTCGCGGGTGTACCGGCTGGCTTCTGGATAATCCTTTCAAATCCTTCAAGCTTTCATTGCCCCCACCCCAAACTTGCAACAAAAAAAAAAAAAAGATCAAGCAGCCAACCAAACAAACACACACAAAAAAGAAGAAAATGGCGAGGAGGAAACGAGAGGCAATTTCCTCCTTTCACATGGGGGCGAGAAGGAAAGTGGGGGTCGGGTTCCTTCTCTCTGCTTGCGGGCCGGCCTTTAAGTTAGGATGTTAGATGGCTGAAGCATATGGTGCCAAATGTTCAAAACTTAATTGGAAGATATTTTGAGACATTCAAGCTTTAGGAGGGGAAAGAAGTGGAGGTGCTCAGGCCTGGTGTACTAAACACCGAGGCTAAATTTGTGGGCAGCACAAAATTAAAGACTTTAATGAAATTGTGCATGGGCATGCCTGGTACACGTGACATCTGATGCAATGATAAATGCAATGAATGCAAGAACAATAACAGAATATAATCAATCAATGTGAAAGGAGGGAATAAATGCTATACAGGTAGAAAGGTGCTGTTACTAACAAAGCTGCCTAGACCACAAACACTTCAGAGCTTAAATTACCCTTATAACAAATAACCGTAAGCTTAGGAAGACCTAACTGCAGGTGGAAGGCCCACCTGTCGATGGTGCCGGTCCCAGTAGAAGAGGAGGCTCCCATTGGGGTTCTCCTCCTGCAAACCGACAAATGGAAGGATAAGAAACAAAGAGAGAAAACAGCTAACCATAAAATTTATGAAGAAACAACAAGAATTACCAACCAGTTCCTTGCCCTTGCGACTGTTGTAGTTTGAGAAGAACACAAAACCATCCGGACCGTATCCCTTGAGGAGAACCATCCGTGACGATGGAAACCCTGTCCTACATAAGAGACGACTACACATCAACAATTGAAGCGCTACTACTGAAGCATCCTACACGTTCCCTCCGGTGTTTAAAGTATTCCATACAAAAAAGTGGCCCACATTGCGATTTCCCCATGGTAAGCTAAGGCTCAACAGCTCAATTTCCTAGATAGAAGGCACATTTGATGCCTTTTGCAAGCACCGACAGCAGCTGCGAGTGGAGCGACGGTGCACATTTTGGAAAGATTGTAGCTGCAAAATAAACTGGAAATTGCTGTGCTCTTTCAAGATATGCTTTATCATCTGTGTCGGTTTCGATCACTTGCAAAAGATGCACAGTACACACTTTGACAAAAGTACCCCTTTCACCCGTAGTCTCTAAAAGAAGGTCCAATGCAAAAATCTCAAACACAGAAGGAAAAAATAAATGCTGAGTGTTCAAAAAAAAAAAAATGCACTTCAAATTTGGATTATGATTAACTGGAGTGTTTTTGAAACCGTGTGTGCCAGTGCACCCTCAACCGTGTATGAACCTTTTTCATAATGCCACCTCCCGTACTAAAAAATAAAACAAAATAACAGGTCATGTATGAGCGATGGCTTGGAAGACATCTCAGCCATTTAGCTTCTTAAGGTCTATTCACACGATGCATCTTGTTGGCGAATCTTGTGTCGCGAAACTGGGTTTCGGGAAACAGATTCCCCGTCTGAACACAACCGAAAAAGTGGTGCGCCTCCAAAAAAAGTGGCGTGTGTCCCTTGCTTTTGGAGCAATTTTTCGCTGAAACCTCAGCGAGGCCTGTCAATCACCCGAAGGAGAAACGCGGACGCTGCCAATGGCCGCTCGACTTCGCTATGACGTCTGACCTTCGAGGAGGAGCGAGCTTTTGGAGGAGTTTGATTTTTGGCCGACTCCGTATCCGAGCCAAAGCCGAAAAAAACAAACAAACATGGCGGGCGACAAGCGGAGAAGCGGTGCGTACGGGCGATCGGTCTTGGTCCTACTCGGTTGCAGGTGTGCGAACGGCGCCTTCAGTACGGGTTGGTGGCGCCGTGCAGATTCATCAACAGTCCCGACGAGTGCAAGCACCGCATAGAAAAGTGATGGCTGGGGATAACTTTCTTTATTAGTGGTGCAAAAATGTCCGAAATACTTTGAGATCATTCGCCTGTTCTTTGACGTTCGCAGTCTTTCCCGGGTTTGGCAGGAGAGTAAACCCAGTGAGCCGAATTCGACAAAGTTGATTGCGTGGTAATAATAAAACAGACTGTCTCTTCACACTGTGCGTACTTCATATAATTTTTATGCGAAACGCTTGATATTTCTGGTGCAGATGACGAGGTTTGGCGAAATTTTCGTGAGTCATTACATCACAGGTTTTGCACGTCAGACTTCACGTGTGAACAGGCCGATTTCGCGAAATCTTGGTTTCGGTAAACTGTGGCGCGTCGAAAAGATGCATCGTGTGAATAAGCCTTTAGGCGGTAAAACATTTACTTTTAAACGCCAAAGTGTCCCAAACAATACGTACACAAGCTATTTTCTTCTGAATATTATTGAGATAGAAAAAAGTGTCCCACTCACTTGGTTGTTGTAGAGAGGGCAACAGCATTGCTTTCATACATGAGGCCACCTTCTTTGACTTCCAAGAACCACTTCTCGAAGAGCTCGATGGGATTCAGTGTGGGCAGGTCTTTTTCCAACAGCGTCCCAGAGACATAGGGCTGCCGCATATCTGCGAATGCAACACCAAACCTGCAGCACAACCTTTCAATTCGACAAATAGGAGAATTCTCGTGATCCACTGACACGAGGTTCACGACCGCCAGTCATCCGGACATTCGTGTTTTGTATGAAGCGTATTAAGCAATTTAGAGAACGGATTCCCCGGTGACTGGTCGTACCACAATGTAAACGTAGTCTAACGTTGCTGTGTGAATGGCCATTTAACGTTTCAAGCTTGCAGTTTCAGTGCAAACAGTTTTCTTTCAAGAAGCTAACGTCGCGCGAACTGGCACACGTATGGCCAAAAGAGAACATGAATTTACTTCGCACGAAAGCTATTTTGAAGAGAAAAGAAAAAATAAAGCGTTGGTGAACCACAAAAGATTAGCTAGTCAGCTAATTGCCCCCATCCATCGAACGAATGATTTTACCACGATTTTACTCACCGGCAAGCTGAACGGAAGCCATCTTCGAGATGCTAGATAAAAACCTTGCCGGTCTTTTTTTTAGTGTCTTCAAGGCGTGGGTGAAAGGGGTGAAGCAAGAGAGCATAATAAACATAAAACAGTAAGCTAGATAATCGGCGATCAGCCAAGAGAGTCGATACCACTGTAGTCGAGACTACTATCTCAAGCTGCTATCTCCCGAGCACGACCGTCGTGCTCCCGGACGACATCGACTTTAGGACTTTAGACTCAATTTAGTTCCGATTTCATATCAGCAGTAGCCAGCGACCCCATAGCAAACAAAAATGTGCCAAACTGTACGCTATTTTAAAATAATATTTTAAATTGTGTCGTTTTAAACACGGTACTTTATATGTTTCGGAAACAAGGTGTTCCAAATTTACTGCAAGTTTTATAAGATGACATGAAAGCTCGAGCACCGTAAATAATGCGTCCAGCAAGGGGCGCCATTTATGACATTTTGCAAAACGTATAAAATGAGTGGTAAGATAAAATCCTATACCATGCGGCGTGCTTTTCCAAGTTTTCCCCGTTCGTAGGAGCAGCAAGCATGATCTCTGCGGGGCCTTCGTCAGCGCCTTATTCACCCAGGAATGATGGCACACTTTCGGGCATCTTGAGGGCCCTTTACAATGACCCGTTCAAGTGGCAGGTAGTGAAGAGTTGGTCCATGTTCGCCTTCGGAGTCTACTTGGCCCGGGAATTCGCTGGAGCCGATCTTCTGGCCGCTCCACCCCCGATGTAAAAGAATGTAGGGACCTTGTAAGTAATTAATCAGTACCGCGCTAATTTCTAATCATCACGGAAAAAGATGAAAGTAGGAGAAGGTGATTTGGGTACCTGATTGTGTCCCCACGTTTTTTTGCAGAACACAAACACGAAGACGTCGCATCAGCAAAGATATCGCACGAACTTTGAAGACGTTTCGACAGCCCATGGGCACTGTTTAGTCCTGCTGTTTATGTGGCTATGTCCAGTGCCGGCTAGAACATCGTGAATTTGCACGCAATAAAAATCAACAACTCTGTGGTTTACCGTCTTACATTATCTAGTCGGTTAGTGCGAAAGGTCCGCTACTGCGCAATACACATTTTAAAAGTGCCAAAGTTATAAATAAACTATGCAAATGAAAATATATCTACCGTCCTAAAAATTTGAATCGTCTACTAGACAACGGCGTCGAACCGATCAATCCGGCATGCAAAAAGAAAGCGAAATATGAAAATGAAAACTAAAGGAAAAGAAAAGAAATGCCGGATATCGCGTCAGTCAAATGTAGTCACGTGATATCGACGCATGGCGTCTGGCGTCGGCTTTAGATTAGGACGGTTTTGTCAAAAGAACATATTTCGCTGAACGTTATTGCGAAAGTACGACTCTACAAGACGGGTCACTGTACCGCAGAGGGTGAGTACTCGTGCAAAACTACATTCGGCGCCCGCCACCTTACTTTGACGGCCTGTCAACCCGTCGCGAATTTCGCTTGTTCGCAAAAGTGTTTGTGGATAATCTAGGCTTAGCTCGTTTTTCCTTCCAAGCACTGTCAGCGCGTGGCTGCAGCGATGCCAGGCGTTGAAAAGCGCTTTAAAGGCCAGTTTGGAACAACAGTGACGCTTCTGAACGCTTTTCTACGAGGCATTCGACTCATTTCATAACGATAGGCCGTTCTGAACGTGCTCGCTGCGGCGCTGGTGCTCGGTAGTCGTTTTCAAAACGAAGAAAAGAAAGAAAAGGCAAGCCACAGCTTGTAAACGTCTGCCCTGTTTATTGACCTCACACCAACACGTTGTAGTGACGGACGTTAGGAAGTGACTTCCCGTCGAACTCACTCTTGCAATTACTTAGTACGCGAGGCAACCTCCTCTTTTTAATCGTCCGTCTAACGGTCGTCAGCGCCCGCCATGGAAAAAATGTCAACAGCACGGAAGGCTGCTGTCAATCAAACCTCAAGTATGCGGGTAAACGGGCATATCGCGTCACCGCGTTCGGTGGTCGGTATGAGCCGGTTCTCCCACGCCGGTTAATTCGAAAGCATTATTTTCTTTAATGACGAGGTACTGAGCGAGTATCCTTCATGAACAAACAAAAATATGAACTTCTCGAGAGAGAGAGAGAAAAAAAAAAAAAAGCAGCGAGAGGCGCGGTGTTTTTTAAAATGGTTTAAACTAGCGGTGTCCAGCATTTTGCTTCAGCTGTTTTCCCCGCTAGTTCCTTCTCGATGCGCGTGCTAAGTATGATTCGCTGTGATAGTTATATATTATAAGAACAATCTCCCGTAAAGGTTCTAAAGCGTCCTTTGACCAGTTCAACAATGCCTACAACGTATGTTTCCTTTTGTAGTGCCACAATTGAGTGTTTGACAGAGGGTTCCAACTGGTTTCCAGGCGATGAATTGACGCCAAGATGCAGGGAGCTGGGCGAAAAAATTGGTGGAACTGAATCCCCATTTGACGTGTGTTCTGTGTGGTGGCTACTTCATCGATGCCACAACCATCATTGAGTGTCTCCACTCGTGTAAGTCACACTTGTTCTATGTTCTATGCTAGCATGCTGAAAATGATGCTGCAAGGGAATTTCACAGTTGGGCTGCGTGATATGGCCATGGTGTGGGCTTGTTTTGCGGGGCATTCATAGAATTGCAGCTTGCATCATTGTTACAAGAGCAACCGAATGCTGTCAGTATTGGTATTCTATGTTGTGTGCTGGGGTCAAGAACCACACTCATTGATAGGTTCCTGTGTTTCAGAAGTCACACGAGTATCTTATATGTCAGCCATCTTTATGTCAGCTGAGTTTAGTAGCCAAAACAAGCGTATCATCTCGTCTACTGGATTTACTAGCGAACACAATGGGCATGTTACATCTGTGCTCTAAAGCACGAGAGTTTGGTGCTCCACAGTCCCCCAGCACCCCTGGTTGGGAGAGTGCGACCATGGCTTAAATATGTGGCCATTGTCTTGCTGTTCCTCCAGGGGTTTTAGTTTATACAGCGGACCAAGCGACCGGGACATCGCCATCTGCTGCAATTGGTCAGCGATGCGGACCTGGCCAATCACAGCAAGCGGCAATGATCTCGGTCCTTTGGTCCCATTCTGTGGATTAAAGGCCCGTTCACACACTTCCGACCTTTTGGAACTGAGTGCCTTGGAACCTTTTAATATCTTTTACAATAAGAGGACATCCCGGCACCATCTATTGGGTAGCAGTGTAAACTTGGCGGTTTGGCATATTTTCTATTTCTCTTGCGCATTATCCTTTCTTTCTTGGCTCGAAAAACTTTTGTCAATGTTTTAAACAAACATTTCTTATAGGTATTACACACATTTGACCTCGGAAATCCCGCAAAACCTTCGCTCTTGTGAAATGCAGTTCGAAGGTCACTGCATAGATGGCGCCAGAGTGCCAGTGTGTTCTCTTGTCCTAAGAAATTTTAAAAGGTTTCGGCAAGGTCTCATCTCTCTGTCGTTACTCGGTTGCATGAGTGTACAGCGGGCCTTTAGGCTCCAGCTGGCACACATTCGGCTAACAAATGTAGCAATTTGTTTATCTCGCAATGTCTCGCAATTTTTTTTTTTTGGTTTAGAAAACTGATAGCATCCTGATCATTCGCACCGGCGCGAGTGCGCCTTTCTCGTCATGTGCACTGTAGCGCACGGACGTCCTCGACGAACGCTTTTCCAACTTTTTCCGGTTTGGCTTTCCTCCTCAACTCATAAATCGCGCATTCTACCAAACAGTTCAATAAGACGGAAGGGGGAGTCCCCTCTTGCTCGGACTCTCGTTTGTCTAATCCGGACACAGCCATTGTCCCCCTAGAAGATTAGCCGTCGCTCAAAATCCAGACAAAAGTTGCTTTCCCTACCCCGTTCACCCCGAAGCTGACAGTGCTGTGGAAGCTACGTGCTCCTTGGGCAAGCCACACTCTTGCCACGTGATCACGCTCTCTCGCGCATACCCACGCGCAGAGAATGAGGTCAGATGGTGAAAGGGAGGCGGCTGATTGGTCCGGCAAGCGCGTAGCTTCCACCACAATGTCAGCTTAGGGGTGAAGTGATTAAGTGAGCTCGGGTGTCGTGTGACGTTCGTATGGGCCCGGTGACGCGCTGCGGGGGCCCGATGACGCGCTGCGGGGTCCGCGGATGTATCACAGAAAAAGGCAGCGAGCTTACGAAGGAAAGGAGGTACGAAATAGTCCGTTGGTTTTTTTCAAATTTTCGTACTGAAAGTCAGGCTTTTGACTTTCTACTTTTTTTCTTTTGGCCCACTGAACGATGTGCTATTAGTAAAATAGCAATATAAATTGATATATTGCAGCCTCACTTCGTGTCATGTGGTCCCTTAAAAGGGCATCCCAGCTTCAGTATAAGACAGGGGTCTCAAACTCCATTCCAAGTGTGGGGGGCCAGATTGCTCACCCCCAAAAGGACGAGGGCCAAAGGAAAGCCCCCCCCCCCACCCCCTTCTCCGGTAACGCTCGTCCTTTCGGGGCAATGCTTTGCTATTTTGGGACAAAAATATAAACAAACCGCAATGTTGTTTCACGGTGCAAACGTCTATTGTCCCAGTAGCACACATAGAGTTTCTAGAGAAGGAAGCTTGTGCTTGCTGCTTGCAGCTAAGCTCACCAAGTTTTTTGCCATCTTTAGCTTTCATCTGCATATATGACTACATTGGGCCCACGCCTGATGTTTATAAGGAGATTTAAAACACGAACATACTGGCAGTTTTTAATAGATCGAGGACAAGCACAACGTGCTTGACCCATGCGCACAAATCAATAGGCTAAACAAGCATAAAAAAATTTCTTCATATGGCAGTTTTTTCTTTCCTCGGGATTATTATAGCAGCATTATAAGAAAATACTTCCATTTTAAATGTCTTTCTGTCTGCTAGAAAGGCCGAGATCATGGCTTTATCTTCGGCAGTTGCTCATGCTGAGCAAAAGTTTGTGCAGCCGAGGTGCATCCTTGAGGCAGGGAAGCCCGCTTTTGTTGCCTAGTAAGGGTAGTGCCGTTCCGGTTGACTTGCATGAGAGAGGGCCGAGAAGCAAATATTTAGGCGAAGTAGTACTTTCCGTTCAAAAGAAAACAGAGAATAGTACAAAATGTGTGAGCAGGTTATATGAGCAGAGCTCTTTTTCGAGCGGAAATGAATCGACAATATGGAACTATTATTAATGGCGCTCGAGGCGTCCGAACGGGGGCTCGAATCACGCGGGAGAGCTTGCCGGGTTGCACCCCAGAGAGTCGCGGGCCGCATGCAGCCCCTGAGGCCGCGTTGTTTGGAGACCCCTGGTATAAGAAGAGAAATTGTGTGCAGATGCATGAAGGCCTCGACTCCATGGAGTGAAGATAAGGCAAATAACCAAGCAGGCACTTTGTTTGGCAGCATGTTTGCTTTCTGTGGAGGTGCAACCAGGTGCGAGATTCATGGGTCAGGCTCGGTGGTGGGGGCCGTGGGAATTTGACTGGGGAGGGGGTGGGGCAGGGCTTGCAGAGAGACCCGGCGTCCACGGACGGATGGGACTTGCGTCCATCATTTCTGCCATTTCACCATGGCTTCAACATATTTTCCTAAAAAGAAAAGGAAGTTCTGTGCATGTCGTTTCTTCTATAAAAAAAAAGAAAAAAAAAGATAGCAGTTAGGGGTAGGGCGGTAGCCCGCTTCCCTTTAAATTAGCCTTTGGAGGTGCAACATGCCATTGTTGTGGCTGTTGCAGTCAAGGGCAAGCGAAGCTTGGTCGCTTTTCCTCGGCAGATTTGCTTCATGGAGTGTTTAGTGCACACCACAGTGCCACAAGTAAATGGACGTCGCTTCTCAGTCTGCAGGACGTGCATGGTGCGGTACCTTGTGGGTGCACAAGATGTGTCCTGTGTGCAAAGGACGTCCAGGTGCACTGAAGACCAGGCCCCTGCTCAACACTAGGTGGGTGGCATCGCCTTTCTGCTTCCGGAGGTTTCACTGATAAGGGGAGTTGTTTGGGGCCACACCTTCTAGGGCTGTTGAAAAACGTTCACAACTTCCTGTGTTGCCGATTTAGGGCAGAGCTCTTGTGGAGAGGAGGGTAGGGCACTGAGGGGAGGGCATGCTCCTCATCCTCATCCGTACCCCCTCCTCCTCCCCTCCTCCTCCTTTTACGTGCGAAACGCGCCTTGTCACGTGACGTTTCGGCACGTGACTTCCACCGAAACGATCACGGTGGCGGTTGTCACACAGATGTGTTTCGGCACGGTGATGTCACTTGCGCCGAAACGTCACCGCGGTGCATTATAGGACGTCTGCCGTCGCGAGACGTCCACCGCGGTGAATTATGGGACGTTTCTTATAATGCACCGTGGCATTTGAGCATCCGACGTTGCTCAAGCCGCAAACAAGCGCCTAATAGCTGCGCTCTAAAAAAAAAAAAAAAAGTTGCGCGTTTTTTGACTTCTGGGAATTGCCATTTCTGGGGTGTGGGCGTTGTATCGGCAGAGTTGCTGAAATAGATATTACGGGCAGCAAGGGGGTGGGCCATGAACCGGGTGTGGGCACCCTTTCGAGGCCACTACGGTAAATACTTGAATAGTATTTGAGGTCCAGCTACCTTTGCTGGATCTCCATGTTGCATCGAGTCCACACTAGTTGGATAAGAGAACGCTATCATCATCATCCCACA
Organism: Ixodes ricinus; assembly: GCA_037355805.1. Taxonomy (NCBI): domain Eukaryota; kingdom Metazoa; phylum Arthropoda; class Arachnida; order Ixodida; family Ixodidae; genus Ixodes; species Ixodes ricinus. Next base: position 35,388 of record JAZHYW010051210.1, read on the forward strand.
GGGGT